>JAJHSJ010001725.1:0-69001 GCA_021015155.1 Magnolia officinalis | reverse complement strand
AATGAAATAAATCAAAGCATCAACCACATAACACAAGAGATTTTTACGTGAAAAACTCTCAAAGAGGTAAAAACCACGGACCTCGTCCAGATCAACAATCCAATATGAAGTAGAACGTTATAACCTTTTTCACTCACGCAGGAGTGGATAAACAATAAGAGAACAAAGAGAAAACGGAGAGATCTCACCGATTACGAGGACGTGGAAGCGCTGAGAATGGCAGATCACCTCTACGAGCATAGCCTCCCTTCCACAAGCTTCCTCTCTCTTTTTTTTTTTCTCTCTCTCTCTCACCTTTGATAGCCCTAAGCCCTCCTACAAAACCTTTAGGAAATCTTAGAATACTCTATAATATAATACCCTAATCCCATTTTGGAACCCCTTAAATAGAGAATCAGACGAATTAGAGTCACATAAGGAAACTGCACATAAGCAATGAATTATAGTCAAATAAGGAAACTGCGCTACCTCTCCTCTGAATGAGGAGGAAATCCCATCAAAACTCTCACCAAGATCAAATTGAAAATTTTCCTTACTTGCATTAGGGAGAAATTTTATTCTAGTTGTCAGCCAATTGATTCTTGTCGGCCTTTATCAGCCCTAACTTTTTAATGATTTTCAAACTTTAACGAAAAGCAGGTTATAGGCTTCTTACAACTTGACATCTTATTCATCTTCTTCTTCAGAGGAGGAGGATGTCTCTTCTTCTTCTTTCGAGGTGTTATGGTCGAACTCTTCTCTCATGTATCTAGTCTAGGAGATAGGGAGAGTGTAGTGGTGAAGCCATAAAAATCGAAGAGATCCTAGGTCTTCATCACCATGGACTCCTTAGAATCTGATTTGGAATCTTCGTAATCATCCCATATTGTTTCCATAGCCTTCATTTAGATCTTATGGGCTAATATATTCGGAAGCAACATGACATAACCCTCACAATTGTAAATTGGTGTTCTCTCGATTTTTTGAAAGATTACCTATGCACTTGGGTTCAACTGATTTACTCTTTTGTCACAACTTTTTCCCTCTATTATTCTTGAAAAAACTTTATGAATTCTTTAGTCATTTACGTCATTTATTCATCTTCATCTTCATCATCATTATTCTCTTCAGATTCACTTTCTTATGTTTATGTGAAATCTCTAGGACAGTGTGTTTCTTTTTAGAGTAAGTCTTAAAGTGTAGTTCAAATGTATATAGGGAACCCCACAAAATTTTTCTACTTTTATGCTAAATATCCCTACACTCTTCTATTAAAGTTATTTTAGAGGTGAATCTCTTCGGTAAAGACCTAAGTATTTTCTTACAAATGCGGCTCTCCGGGGGACTTGTTCTCATAAACCCCACATGGAATTACAAATGTTTGTTAAGTTTTGAATATAACCCAATAAAAGTTTCATGCTCTTTATTTTAATATTTTCGAATTGAGTGGTCAACAGATGAAGCTTTGAACGCTTTATGTGCTTGTTCCTTATAGGTAGTTTTTAAAATGTCTTACACTTATTTCCGGTTTCATATGTACAAATTTTTTTAATTCATCCGAGAAAACGACACAATAAATAGCATTGAGAGATTTGACATCATAGTCATATCTACCCTTTCATCAACATTCCATTTAGATTTATCTTTATAAGGGGTGATGGTAACACTATCTATCAGGATTTATTCCAACAACATATTGCCATTCTTGTTCTATAATTTTTCAAATCATAAGGTCAAGGGATCTCAAGAATATCCTCATTCTAGCCTTCCAATAGGCATAGTTTAACCTATCAAAGTATGGTGGTCATGAGACGGAACTCCCTTCATTGTTAGACATCATTCTAAAGCTCCTACAAATCAAACTCCTATGTGTCTCTATGTGAGCCACCGGTTGGTGTATACGTAAAGGTTATTTGTTAGCCTATAGGAAACCCTTTTAAGTCTCTGAGTGAGCTTTGATAGAAGTGTACGTAGTCTTGTGTGAGTCTCCAGTAAGAGCGTATGTAGTCTTTGTGTGAACCTTCAGCGGGAGTGTAAATAGGTCCTTATATAAGACACAAAAGTTTGTGGTGGAAACTATAGAAAACCATTGTAAAATGTTAATGGTGACCTATAGAAAACCATTGAGATAGAAATCCGAAAAAGTTGAGTTTGAGTTCGGCATCTAGTTGTGGAGTAGGGATTTAACCGAACCACTATACATCATTGTGTTTGCGATTGTTTGTGTATGCTATTAAACTTAATTATGAATGTTTTGTTTAATTTGTACGAACACATAAATAGAATGTATGCCAGGTACTTAGTTTAATGTACACACAATTGAAATTTATACCTCACCTTATAAATTACTTGCTCAATTAGTTATATTATTATAGTTATGATCTTGCATCGATTTAGCCTTGTGGCTTAAATTACATTAATTAGTAAACATTTTTAAGTGATCACATTCACCCCCTCCCTTAGGACTTAGCTATAATTCTAAGCTCTATAAGCTTTGGCATATCTGTTGGATACCGTGCAATTTTATTTAAGACTTGTTTGGGCATACTTCTGCAAAAGGGGTTTTCACAAAAAAAAAGGTTTGTCACGCATTCTCTTTGGGTTGACACAATGAAAATAAATCTAAGTTAGCCTTTTAGTGCTCATTTTGCCAAGTAGGGGATGAGGTCGGGTAAAAGTGAATCCTGCTCACTACAAACTAGGGTTTAGCCCAAAACTTGAATGCAACATTATTTATAGTTGTTGCATTGGGCTATTGTGGCGTGTATTGCCTACTTAGGGGGATCAACCCATCATAAAAGTGGAACACCCAAAAAGCACACTGATTCACTTACCAAGTGGGTTGCCACATGAATTTAGAGTTTTTTATTTATTTATTTATTTATTTATTTATTTTTATTTTTTTTTTTAAATGTGATTGTCTATTGTTTTATAATGTGATTGACTTGATGATTGGTAGGCCTGATTTACCTTGTATTTTTTGAGAAATTAAGATTATGGTTCTCCTTCACTTTCTCTTATTTATAAATATGTTAAACTTACAGTAGTCCAATGGACTACCTTATGGATACATCACTCTAATACTTTCCTCAGTTAGAGCTTGAAAGTCAACTACTTTAAGCTTGGATACAATATTTAAAAGACAAGGCCATATGACACTCTTCATGAAGATATTAGTAAATGCTTCTTAGACGAGAGATGAAGGGTACTGATTACCGAGGAGTTAGCAGCCAACTTTTCACAAACAAAGTGACAATCAACTCGTGATTTTGGGTGTTCATGAACAACACGAATTACAAGAGGTGTGAATTACTGCTTGGCTGTCAAAAAGAATGGTATGCCAAATGTAACAGGAACATAAAAATTAACAAAACAAGAGTGCAACTAAGTCAATTCACTAGTACAATTGCCTATAACTCTATATTCCATCTCTACTACGAAGATCGATAGCTACTCTAATTGTTTATTACTCTTTCAGAAGACATGATTGCCTCCAAAAAAAAAACCATATAATCCAGTTGTGGAATGACGAGCAAACAAAAACATGCTTAATCAACATCATAACATGCTTGAATGTGAGATGGTTATGATTAGCATAACAGAAGGTCTTTTTCCAGGGGCAACTTGATGGAAGAAAGTATGTGATGAATGATTTTAAGATGATGCTTGTTGGGAAGCGGCGGAAGGTAAGCCCTCAAAATCTGATAGTCTACACGAGTTTTGGAACCCCTATAAAGTAGAAGATTGACGTTCCAACATGTAACGCCCTGAAAATCGGGGGTCGAGCATGACTCAACTCCCGAGTTCCAAAACATCACTTATGCAACATAAATGAGTATGATTGAATGTTGGCTGTGTTAGTACAATAAACATGAATGAGATAATCCAAAACAGTAATTATACTCCAGAACAATTTCAAAAGGCAAGCGGAAGACTGAAAAGCATATATAATGTATGTAAGGTATAACAACCATCTCAACCTCCAGAGTATGAAACACTAAATGAGTATACATATACATGTGTTGTTTCTAAAACAAAATATCAAAAATATACAACTGGAAACATCGATCCCGAAGTCCCGCGATCACTGGCCAGCCTATAAGAAGCCACCAGCGTACTGCATGTATGAGTACTCCTCCTGATCATCCTCGAAATCAGGCTCAGTCTCCGTCGACCCGTCTATACCTACATCTAGGTTCGGGTCTAATGGGTGTCCAGAACACCGTCCCGTAACGTGGGAGTGAGTAGCTAACTCAGTGGAACAATAGAGCATGGGTTAACATGTTATCAATTCAGTCAAGCAGTAATGATAAAGCAATACAAACAAACAATCCTAAAGACTCTTATTAATGCAAGTATGAAATGCAGTTATGCGTGCATGCCCTCACCGACATTCTCCCTCATGCGACACCATCTTACGTCCACGGCATGCATACATTCCTCAGTGCTCTACATCTTCCAGGCACATGATCCATTCTAGGGTCGTGGTGTCATACGAAGTGTAGTTCTAGGTCGCTGCAAAGGTTGCCAGGGCTGTTACGCGCAATCGTTACACCGCTCCCCCATCACCTTTTAATGGTTCATCACTAAGCTGATACAGGCCTAGTATGTACTCCTGTCGCTACGGAAGGGTCGTCGCCTCCACGTAGACTCAGAGTACGCTCGAAGTCACTACAAAGGGCTGCCAGGGCTGTTACTCGCAATCGTTGCACCGCTCCCCATCACCTTATCAATGTAGGCTGACAGCTCGAATATAATGTCTCATACCACCATAATCGGCTCACGAGTCTATTTGCTCAATGGTCACTACGGGGAGGCTCGGGCTAACGCAATCGCAAACACCACGAAACCCCAGCGTAGGCCGACAGCTCGACCACGGTGTCCCATACCACCATGCCCGGCTCATGAGTCTTAGCGGGAGTCGGGTCACATGGTTAACGGGATTCCA
The DNA here is from genome assembly GCA_021015155.1 of Magnolia officinalis. Classification (NCBI taxonomy): domain Eukaryota; kingdom Viridiplantae; phylum Streptophyta; class Magnoliopsida; order Magnoliales; family Magnoliaceae; genus Magnolia; species Magnolia officinalis. The sequence goes on along the minus strand of JAJHSJ010001725.1, from coordinate 64,074 downwards.
TTGATAAGTTTGGTACCCTAGGTCAAACAGTAATGACCAAACATGGTGAACACATAGTCGACAATCGGGTACTTGACGAGCCTGAGTAGCTCGAGCGCACAACAAGTTGGGCGATATGAAGCGCAAAAGCACTCCGTGGTGTGGCCAACCACTATCGCCAACCGAAGTACGACTCAGGTTCGTCAGACACATCCCTTGTGGCGACATGAATCTCAGCCACAATCTCAAGTCTGGTACCGAATGTCTGGACTATAGACATAGTCCCAACCTCAATCAATTTTCATCCTTAGCATGTGGAGTAAAGCATGATAAACAAAGTAATACAAGCATGTCATAAGGCATGTTATAAAGCATGAAGAAAAGCATGTTGTAAAGCATGTTATAGAGTACTATACAATTAGGGATACAATTACATATACATCACAAGTGAGTGGTTAGAGTAAACCACCACATGGAGGGAATCCTACATGTCTCTAAGGTAGTCGAGAATTCCATATCAGCACCGACCTACGGTGCCAACATCTAAGCATGTGCTCACACAAGCATTTACACAAACACATAGAGTACACTATTTCAACATACATGACGTATGTTAGTAAAATATGTATTAGGACTATCTTCTCACCAAGCGAGTATTTTATCCATGTATATCATAATCATACCGCAATTAATCATGACAATTGCATTTCCAAAATTTATACATATATGGTATTTCTATAATACACAATTTCAACATACCTAGTGTTTACAAGCAAACATGTATTACGGCGATTCCTTTCGCCAAACAAGTATTTTATCCATATATTGTATAATCATACATTAAATAAACATGTCAAACACTTTTCCGAAAAAAATACGTATACGGTATTTCTACGTATACCTAGAGTATGTGAAATTCCATATTCTACAACGTTAATCGAAACAGAAAACGGAAAGCACTTTGTACATGTGCAATTGCATGCAGATCATGAATCTATCATTATCTGACATTGAAAGCGTTGAAAACCGTAACCTATACACCTAAAGTCCTCACCTTTAAGCTGTTTGAGCGTAAGGAACCCGCTAGATTTGTCTAGCTTCCGTGTATCGCAACTAGGCAACCTAGGGAAGGAAATAGGTTAGCTATTTCATCACTTGGAACTCTCCCAACCTTAGATCAGTTTAGGGTTAGGGTTTTCTTACCTATAAGTGACGTCGGGAACGCCGGAAAAGCGCCTAGAATAGGGCGGTGTGACTTGTAGAATGGCAGGGAAAAAGGGCAGGGAAGATCTCCCACTTCTCTCTCACTTTCTCTCTCTTTTCTCTCTCCTTGCTAGGGTTTTCTCCCAAATTCGTATGGGCTGAATAAGGGAGGGTTTAAGGTCCTTATATAGGTTAGAACATAACCGAAATAGACCTTAAGTCAAGGTATACTTAGGTTATATCCAAAACGGGCCAGTTCCGTCTAAAAAGGGTACTTCTGGCGGCCCCTTTTTCACGTATGGTCGGACTTAAGCTCACAATCACCGGATATACGATCCCCTGAGTTTTCATTCCAGTCGGAAACCCAGATCGCAAACGGCGGACCAGTTTCAGTTCAACGGTCAGTGGGCCACGATCCGAAATTCTAAGTACATGTAAATGTTCCTGAAATTTTTCCTGATCCGAGGGTGTATTTGGTCTGATTCTGACGGTCTGGTTGCTTAACACTGATGCGCAAGCGAATGGTGCCAGATCACTATTCCAGATATTTATTTTGTAAAGGGAATAGTATTTTTCACACTCCCTCGCTCCGGATCCAAACGAATGGCCGTGGGACATCGGCTGGACCTGATTTTCGAGATGATTGTCAAGCCCAGTGAGGCGGTCCTAGATCCTTAAGTTCGTGTTAATCGGACTTCCGATGCACGGTCTAGCCCTAATACGAAGTTTCATTTCATTCCCGAGAGCAGCCGGGTAATGAGTTTGGTTCTAAACTTTAGGGTAACCTAGAGTCACTGATTTTGCAAGCTTTGGGTCTTGCAGATCGTATTTAAAGCGATCCCAACGGATTTCATGGCTAATCGAGTTTTACACTTAGTTAACTTTGTTAATTTTCTAAAGGATTTAATTCTAATTGATTTCTGGTCGAGATGGTACTCGAGCCAAAGTACGGAAATTTACGGGTCGTTACACAACAGCCCACCTATCTACTACTGGAGCAGATGGATCTATTCACACCTCTGATCCTATGGTATAAGTGGCCCCGGATCACAATCTATAGATTAGATCGTCCCAAGGACAAGTCAAAATAGACAAATTTTAGTGCACACTATATATCTATGTATACCCATGATATTCCTTATATATTATTTTACAAAAGAGTCTCATCCTTTTATAGGAAAGAATGAGAGATTGGATGAGATCGGATAATCCGGTCTTATCCCTATCTCCCATCTAAAATCAAATTCAAAGATGATTTTGAAATCTCAACAGAAAGGAAAAGGCCGGAAGAAGTTGAAACATATGGGACCCACCCACTAGTAATTGCTCACTAGTGGGCCCCACTGGCCTACGTCCAACATCTCCCACTCAATCACATTGTGAGATAGACACAAAAATTTATCCATCTAACTTGCCTAATAACAATCAAAGACCAAACATTGCGAATAAAAGAATCAGAGGCATGGGACCAGCTGAATCACCGTAATCTTCTCATGGGTGCTTAAGTACTAAGTGACCACCTAAATAGTACTCAATAACCCAAGCTTTGCAATGCCTGTCCTAGTCCACATGACCACACCGGATGGAGTTGACTCCCGACTTGGAGTACCTGGCCAACATACGCACTTATCCAACTTATCGAGTTATTTTGAAAGCTTGATTTTTCACAAACTTTGACTAAAATTGATTTAAAGCAATACTTATATATATATGTTTTTAAGAAAAAATATTGTTTGCAAAAGTCTACTAAAAATAACTCGTTACTGCCGGCTGATAAGTCTTCAAGTGCGTATTTAAAGTTCTAGAAACTTGGTGTAGCTGTCACGGGATCTTTCCCACGCAGATGTGTAACTTGGAATTAATCAAGCCGCTTTCTTAGCGTAACTGAGTCAGGCCAATCAAGGACCTTTCGTCATAGTACACTAAAGTAGCGACACTCAATCTCATTCTCATATACACAAGAGGAGGGTAGCTAAGGACAAAAAGAGCTATCTACGGGACTGGCTACTCGTACGTTGCAATGATTAAATCAAATCAAAGCAATTTGTAGGTAAAAGGTCCCAGCACGTGACTACAATCTACATCGTAAAGTAAACAATACTAGGTGAATGTTGGGTCTACAATACGCAGGTCATTATACATGAGCTATGACTCATCTCATAACCTCATAACCTGGCTATAAATTCAGGCCATAACATTGATCGCATGAAAAATGAATGGTGCAATTATGTTATTCGACTTTATCAGTCTCATCTTCAATCGTAATAGATTGTAGGCGGATACAACTCACTCATATCCTCATCCTTTATTATTCACAGTAAAGAGAAGTTCATACCTCGATGTATGAACATGGCCCCAAATGTACCTCTCTTGTACATTCAAGGTTGGTCAACCCGTGCAAGTGGGTGACCGGTCTGCCGACAAAAATAGAAATCCTACATGATCTCAAGGTAAATGCTGATGATCTACATAGCTAGTTTATATTAGTGTTCAATACTGAATAAATGGAATGTGTTATTCATTAATGAAATATCAAATGTACTACAAAACAAGTACATCACTCAAGCTTTCGTCAATCTCATCTGCCTGACGTGACCTGAAATAGATCTCTAGCTATAGGTTTCATCATGGGATCAACCATCATCTCCTCAGTAGAAATGTAACTGAGGGTGACCTTCTTATCTCTCACTTGATCACGGACGTAATGATACTTGATCTCAATGTGCTTAGACTTCTGGTGATGTTTAGGGTCCTTTGCCAAGTCTATGGCAGAAGTATTATCTTTCTTCAGTGATATAAGCTGACGAACACTCGGTACAACACCCAGACTCAATAAAAATCTGTGAACTCATACGCACTCCTGAACTACAGCACAACATGCAATGTACTCGGCCTTCATAAATGAAAGAGCTATGGATGTTTGTTTCTTACTCAACCATGAGATAGTTCCTCATCTAAGTAAGAATACACACCCTAAAGTAGACTTTCCCTCGTCGGCGTCATTACCCCAAGCGGCATCGGAATATCCTTTAAGCTCGAGGCTTGTGCCTTCATAACATAACATTAGGTCTTTTGTTCCTCTGAGATAGCAGAATATACGTTTGACAACTTGCCAATGAGACTGTCCCAGGTTATTCTGATAACGGTTGAATATACCAACTGCATAGCTAATATCCGGTCTAGTGCAAAGCATAACATACATTAAGCTCCCTACTGCGCTTGCATAAGGTATTGAGGACATAGCCAATTTCTCAGCTTCAGTCTGAGGACACGATTTCCTGTATAGTTTGATAGCTTTATCCATAGGGGTTTCAATAGCTTTTGAATTTTCTATCATGAACCGCTCTAAGATCTTTTGTATATAAGTTGCTTGAGACAAGCCTAAAAATTTCTTAGGGCGATCCCTGATGATTTTTACCCTAAGAATAAAGTTGGCTTCACCGAGTTCTTTCATCTCAAAGCTTGAGAATAGTCAATCTTTAGTCAATATCAACAATTGCATGTCATTACCAGCTAACAGGATATTGTCTACGTATAGAGATAGTATCAGAAAAGATTTTTCAGACCGTTTCATGTATACACAATGATCTTCTTCACTCATCGTGAATCCAAAAGTGGTGATGGCCAAGTGGAACCTCATGTACCATTGTCTTGAAGATTGCTTCAGCCCATAAATAGATTTCAATAACTTGCAGACTTTCTTTGGATGCTTTTTATCCATATAACCCATGGGCTGTTGCATGTATATTTTTTCATCCAAGTCACCATTTAAGAATGCGATCTTTACATCCATCTGATATAATTCAAAGTTTAAACTTGCGACAATGGACAAGATCATGCGGATTGAGGAGAACTTTGCAACAGGTGAAAAGGTCTCCTCGTAATTAATACTTTCTTTTTGTGTAAAACCTTTAGCAACTAATCGTTCTTTATACTTGTCCACTGTACCATCTGTCTTTCTTTTGATCTTTAATACCGTTTATTACCTATCATTTCGCGATTGGAAGGTAGATCAACAAGTTCTCAGATTTTATTTTTCTTCATGGAAGTGATCTCTTCGTCTATAGCATTCACCCAATCGGCCAAGTTAGAAGATAATTATGCATCTTAGTACGAATCAGGTTCATCATCATCAACTTCGATGCAAGAGAATGTTTACCCCTCAATATCGAAATATCTTCGGGGAATCAATCCTCTTTCGCTTCGACGTAACTCAGGTGCCTGCTGAGATGTCCTCCCACTGTCCTAATCAACTATAGGAGCATCATCATCGTGAGAAGCAGAACTCCTACTCTCCTGAGATACATCGGGTATTTCAAAGAGTTCTATTGGAACCTTTTGCTTCATTCGGCTGGGGTATCTATCTTCGACGAAGGTCACGTCTCGGGATTCTATCTCAATCCAACGTCCATGGCCCTCATAAACTAGAACGTATCCCTTTGAATGCATGAGGTACCCTATGAACACGCATTCAATGGTTTTACTATCAAGTTTACCTCTATGCGGAGTAGGGAGCAAAACATATCTCAGAGATCCCCAAGGGCGTAAGTTGGCTAGAGAAGGAATTCTCTCATACCACATCTCATATGAGGTCTTAGTAATGGATTTGGATGGAACTCTATTAAGGACATAGACGGTTATTAACAGTGCGTCTCCCAAGAATGTGGTAGAGAGATTGACTTGTGCCATCATCGATCTAACCATGTCCAATAATGTCCTATTAATTCTCTTTGCAACAACATTTTGTTGTAGAGTGTAAGCCATTGTGTACTACCGAACAATATTAACGTTTTCACAATATGATTTAAACGTTTCAAATGTATACTCGCCACCTCTATCAGATCGAAGGATTTTAAATCTTTTTCTCAAACTGATTTTTCACCTCAGCTTTATATTTAAGAAAACAATTAAAAGCCTCAGATTTGTGTGAGATGAGATACACATATCCATTGTGAGAGTAATCGTCAATGAAAGTGACAAAGTATTGACATCCATTTCTGGCATGTACATTAAAGGGTCTACAGATATCTGAATGGATTATCTCTAGTGTGCCCTTAGACCTAACCGCTTTAGGAAATGGTTTCTTCAAAGTCTTCTCGAACACACAATGTTCACAAAATGACAAATCAACTTTAGATAAGGAGTCTAATAGACCAGAACGTACTAGTCTTGTCATACGATCCTTTCTAATGTGACCTAATCTCGCGTGCCATTTTTTATATTCAGATACTACAGTTTTATTTGACATAGCAGATAAAGCAAGATGTGCATTATCAGTATCTACGTTTAGAATAAATAAATCTGAAAATAAATTTTTCCATGCAAAGATGAGGTTATTTAGTCTCAAAGAAATTCTTGTCCTGAAAAATCAAATATCAAAACCATCAAATAATAACCTAGAAATAGAAATTAAATTCTGACACATCCTTATTGTATAAAGAGTATCACAGAGGATTATTGTTTGCCCTATGTGCGTACGGAGTTGGGAAACGCCAATCCCTAGTACGTCTTCAACAGTATTATTTCCCATATACACCTTGTAACTTTCCTTGGCTACAGGTTAGAATTCCTCGAGTCCTCGACGACTCCATGTCACGTGCTTTGTTGCGCTTGAATCCAAAATCCACTCGTTAGATATAGTATCAAATGAAAAGATTTCAGAACAAATGCCTACATATAAATTATCTAATGACTTAGAAATTACCGTCTTTTTATGGGCACACTGCCGAACATAATGGCCAGAATTTTCGCAAACAAAGCAAACGATATTTGTCTTTTTCTACTTCTTCTTTCCATTTCCCTTCTTAAGATTTGGAGGAGGTGCAGTGGTCTTTTGTTTTTGGTTATTCTTTTTCGCCTTCTTGCGAGCTTTGAACCGTTTCTTGTTAGCTTTCCGCTTATGGGTCTCTGCTACAAAGGCCTTGGCCGAATCTAGCTGAATTGCATTCATTTCAACCTCACATACCAAGTGGTTATAAAAGTCTCTGAACGTAGTGATAGAATCAGTATGGTTCAGAATTCTTTTAATTGGGGCCTAAGATTCAGGCAAAGAACGGTGCATGGCTATAATCTTTTGATTTTCAGTCAATTTACACCCAACATTCCTAAGGGTACTTATCATTTACTCCATCTTACGGATATGATCTTTGATGGGGCAGCCAAATGACATCCTATACTCCTGGAATTCTAATTCCATAGCCCGAACTTTCGCATCTGACTTCTACGCATAGGCATTTGTCAGTGCTTCCCAGATTCTCTTAGCGGTATCGTGCACTTCATGCGTAGGTATGAGTTCTTTGTGCATAGTGCTAAGAAGGACATTATGAGTTGAACGATTCTGTTTTTGCCACTTATTGTAGCGAGTCAACGCAACCATATGTTCTTATAAATTCTCATTTTTGGGCAATATGAGTTCCACTTGAATTCCATCGAGTATGTATGATATGTCGTTCTCATCCAAAAGGCATCGCACCGCGCGAGACTAGTCTTCGTAGTTGTTACCGTCGAAATGTTGTCCTTTCAGTTGTTTAGCGATTAACGCTTTGGTGGTCATCTCTACATTACATAAGTATCACTACTTAGCTATGATTTAAGTTATTGATACTAATCATCAACATTTCTATGTGTTATATAAAATTTCAAAGTATAAAAGTAGTCAACATATCTTAATGAGATCTGAAAGTCCACATACCCAAATGGGCAGTGTAGAACAATCAAGTTCTCTATTTAAGATGAATTTAATACTTTTATAAGCATAAATTTGTATAACGTGCAACCTTCCATTATTAGTTGTATGCATCATTTGGTGGAGGAGAATTAACTCTCATTCAGGTTATGCACAGCCTATTTTTATGTATAAGGAGCATCCTAGCACTAGTTTTCCATATTCCAATGAAAATAAATATCTTAGATCTGATCACATCAAGCCTAATTATATCACACATAAAATCATTATCATCGAAAAGAGAGTTCATTCATCACCTATGATCATGACCATTAGTGATGGATCCGATCATTACCGTTAATGTTCATTATTGATGATGGATCCTATCATCAACATTGATCATCATGGTTAATGATCGTTTCGATTACTAATGATTTCTAGATCACTAATTCTCAAAGCAGATTTAATCTACACCATGTAACTTATTGTCATCCAATCTGCACATCAGTTATATGACATCCAATCTGCATATATGGATTTTGGATGTAACGCTGCATCAGTTGCATTGACTCATTTAATGGGTGCAACCAATATCTCAAAATGAATGTAAAAAAAAATTGCAAAGAGCAACGGTTCACATCTTGCATGCAGAAATCTTGATTTTTGGGACGTCCAATCATTCTGATTTTAGAACAACTCATTCTATAAAAAAGATCACATGATATTGATGGTTTGAATTATGGTATTTGTACCCCCATTCGGTCAGTGGTTTCGTGCATGCCTTGGCATTATAAAAAAAATCTACAGAAGCATCATATAGGGCAAAAAAAATTTAATGGTCGTTGAACACTTTTTACTGTGGTGTGGTCCACCAGATTAGTGATCTGCCTCATTTTTAACCCCATATCATGACATGATACAGAGAAATAATGAATGGAACAGATCCCCGAGAAGGCATCATAAGTGGACCCCACCAATCCAACCTAAATTGAATGGAAACCTTCCACGGACAACCATGAATAGGTTGTGGCATGTTGGCGGAAGATATGGAATGGTACCTTTCAAAAACATCTACAGTGGCGTGTTTGTGGAAAAGATGGTTTGGATACTACGATACTTTAATCCAAACAGTTCATGTAGTTGGCCCCATTATGCATGGATATACTTCAAACCATTTTCTCTATTTAGCAATTCAGACCATCTGATTGCACCCACCCTAAATGTGGACCATTCGCTTTAATTCTCTATTTTTCAAATTATGCTTATTACATTATGGTGAATGGTCTCAATTGATGTTTGTAATGATTAAGTCTAAAACCGAGCTAGCCAACAAAATGGACGATTTGGATACAACTTATACCATGTGATCAAACCCACATGAGTGGCTGATGTCGATATAGCTAGTGTGGTGAACATCAGCCAATCCGCTTCTCTAATACAACAGCTATGTTTTAGTGGTGTATTTCAATACAACAACTATTGCTGGTATGATGCATATAAGCCAATCGGCCTCTCACATTCACAGTGGCTAGCTATCTTGTGTGATGTACACGGATGTGGTATGTAGCTATTGTGATTTATACGCATGGGGTACATCACGCATGCACATGGCATACGTGTATACAAAATCTAATCCACCATACACATGACTTTACATGCATAGAATCAAGATCATTCTAATTAACAAGCCATGGTAGTGGGTACTGTCCACTAAATTTTATACGTGCACATAGTGATCCGATACCATTCGAAAACCATGGATTCCAATCCAAAAAGAAAGGATGGGCCACTTACCTTTTTAGATGAAAATAATCGGAGATCCACCATTGAATGCTCTGATACCACTGTTGGGAAGCGCGGAAGGTGAGCCCTCAAGATCTGACGGTCTACACGAGTTTTGGAACCCTCACAAAGCAGAAGATTGACGTTCCAACTGCCCGCCTATCTATTACTGGAGCAGATGGATCTATTCACACCTCTGATCTCATGGTATAAGTGGCCTCGAATCGCGATCTATGGATTAGATCATCCTAAGGACAAGTCAAAATGGACAAATTTAAGTACACATTATATATCTCTATATACCCACAGTATTCCTTATATATTATTTTACGAGAGAGTCTCATCCTTTTATAAGAAAGAATGAGAGATTAGATGAGACCAGATAATCCGATCTTATCCCTATATCCCATCTAAAATCAAATTCAAAGATGAATTTGAAATCTCAACAGAAAGGAAAAGGCTGGAAGAAGCTGAAACATATGGGACCCACCCACTAGTGATTACTCACCAGTGGGCCCCACTGGCCTACGTCCAATGTAACGTCTCGTCCAACCAGCACAGTGTCCTGGGGCGTCCACGTAGGATTGTCGCAGGACCGTTCGCTTAAGCTACTCGTGGCGGGATACCCTAGATAAAATCATCCAAGATTAATCCAATTTAGTAGACCAGACTGGCCATGATAGGGCTTAGTGTGGACCACCAAGCCAGATAGCTGTTTACACTTATGGGATGTCTCGTGCAGGCCGTACAGTGACCGAGGATGGTCGGAAAACTCTAAAACTTGGTGTGGCCGTTGGTCTCACTAGGCTTGAAGGCCATCGCGGGCCGCAGCCCCTGAAGACGCCCAGAAGTGGGATCTGGCATAGACCCAATGCACCCCACCAATGCCAGAATTGAGATCTGACACTTGTCAATGAAATTGAAATGTGAGACATTTCAGCCGTCAAATTTCTTCCGAATTTACGGTGACGGTTTGATTTATTTTTCAATGCCCGTTCACCAAATCTGGGGCCCGATCGTGGCACGGTGACCGTTGATCGCAAATCGGACCCGTGCGATCAAACCCTATATCCGATCGCTCCTAAATTTTGCACGGCCCTTCATCAGGCCATGGATCACCTAACCTATAAGTTTTATGGCCAGAGGACCACCAGAACCATTTCAATCACCGAAATGGGCCCCACAGGGCCACTTAAAGGTCGGAAACGCCTTCTCGGATCATATATCCGTTCATCCGTTCGTCCTCAAATTTTACATGGACCCTAGTAGGGTCATAAGACACCTACACGCCGAATTTGGTGGCCTGAGGGGTGTTAGGGCCACCTCAACACCAATAGGAGTCCCATAGGTCTATTTTGGAAAAACTTGGAAACATGGGGCCAAGAGGCCCAACTCTAGGGAAATAAGCCCTAGCCCCCTTTCATAATCCTTTCACTCTCTCAACAACAACCCTCTCTCCCTCCTAACTCTCCCTTCAACTCCCAACAACCCATTCCTCTTCTCCTTAATTTCTTTCAAATCTCCAACAACCAATCTCTCCCTCATAACCCTCACCACCTTACAACAACAAAGCTCTCCCTTTCGTGGCTTCCACCATTCTCCAACGACCAAGGAGAGTGAAGAAAGAAGAAAGAGAAGGCAAGGAAGTGCGGTGGACCCTAAATCGAGTTGGGGCCCAAGAGAATCGACCCTTCAACACCCTATCCCTTCCCAAAAGGGAAAACTCTCCACCGCTACCCCAAAAATCGTTCGTGGGCCATCTAGGTAAGATCCCTCACTCTTTTTCTCTTGAAATCCTTGTATTAAAGAAGAAATGGTATGGATTTCTCTCATACTTGAGTTGTTTTAGGAATTCCGGCCGGCCAACCTCCAAAACCCTCACCTCTAGGTCGTTTCCAAGCCTCCAACGAATCCGAAGGTGCGGACTATTGTTCTTAGGTGGCCTAGCACCAATTTTAGTGTGGGTTTAATGATTTTGAATGCTTTAATATTATATTTGAATTTCTAGAGAAACCCTAGGGATTATATGTTTGTTGGAATTGTTTTGATGTGCATGCTAAGCTCTCAAATTTGATGTAGATCTTGCCTTTCACATGATATTATGTATGGATGATAATATGTTCATGATTGTTTGATTCATTTCCCTCATATATGGTGCTTATTTATGTGTATGATTATTTACCCTTACACTCATGATTTCTAAAGATGGAGGAAGTGTTTAACTTCTTCATACAACCCACACACTCACATGCACCTTAATTTCGTGATGATATTTGCTTGCTTGATAGAAGTAGTTGCTTGTATGGTTAAGATGCATGAGAATATGATATTGAAGTGCTTGTTGATAACATGAGTAGTGGGCATGTTGTAGACCCCTTTTACCCTCTTGGGTTGGTCAGGAACCTGACGAGAGATGGTAGTCCCATTTGTAGAACTACGCTAGGGCTAGACCCGTGGATTGGGCGGGAGTGTTCGGGTGGCTGTAGTTCGACTACATGGGTCCCTTGTGCCCGAGGTCATTCGTCTCCCGCTCGCCTGATTCGTGTGGTCTAGCCTACTACCTGATTCACCCTGTTTGTTAACCCTGTGTGCCCACATATGTATGGAACCTGAACCACCCTGCAACCGTTGTAGCCCATCAAAAATCTACTTGAAATGGGTCCACAGTCTCGTGAGCCGGGCATGGTGGAATAGGACACTGTGTCCGAACTGTCGGCCTACGCTGGAGTACTGCGCCTCCCCGTAGTGACCGCGAGCGATCCCTTTCCTATCGGCACTCCTCATGTGCTTGGAGTCGGGAATGAGGACCCCGACGGGATCACGGACCGCGGGGACTCGGCCTCACGTGTTGATGGGGCCTCGGTCTCGCAATCAGCTTAGGGCATTGATACGTAGGGTGAATCAGAATCCCCAACCTGCTGGATGAACGAACTCAACTAATAACTCGGCTAACACGATCGCATTGCATCGCACTAGTTAGGGTGGCGACTCGGAAGTCGAGGTCGCACTGAGGGAGTGTTGACATATGCGATCGTAGATGTAGTCGCTTGAGGGAGTGTTGTGGCGAGGGCATGCATCATATCATCGCATTTCATGCACATTTAATAAGAGTTATAGGTGTTGCTAATTATCTGTTTTTCATTAAATTCCTACTATAATTGATGCCTGTTACAACTTAAGATTAATAGTTCACACTGAGTTGATCACTCACTCCCACTCTGAGACGGTGTTTTAAAACACCAACCAGATGCTTCCATAGATGCAGGTGGCGATGATCAGGAGGAGCCAGGCAATGCGGATCTGGATGAGGAGGAGTACTCCTACTTTCAGTTGATGGATGGAGCTGCGTCGGATACGTAGATGTGTCGATGGACTGCTGAGCTGAGAGCTCAGCCCTATTCTTTTGGACTTGATATTATTTTTTTGTGATTTTGTTGGGTGACGCATGTGCGATCCCTTATTCTTGGACATGTATATATACATATTTTGGATCTCTTCATTTTAGTGAACTTGTATGATCATGCTTCATGTTCTAGGAGGTTCCAGATTGCGCAAACAGACCAGATTAAATGCATATTAATGAAAATGGTGATAAGTGACACTCGGGAACTCGGGAGTTTGAGCGTAAGCGCGACCCCCGATTTCCAGGGCGTTACATCCAACACTGCCAACATGAATCCTGCATAAATTGGCTGACAATGCTCAAAACATAGGCATTGTCTTGCTGAGTGATGGAGAGATAGATGAATTTACCCACTAAACATTAATACAACCCGAAATCAATGAGAAGAAAAGACTATCTAATGAAACAGCCGATGAATTGCCTCAATTAGCATCTTGATTAGGTGATTAGTGTTTTCATTGGGTGAGACCCTAAGATGCATATAGTGGTCAAAACATCAATGGCATATTTTCATTAATAGATGAAAATTACCTGTGGCAAATTGAGCAATTTCCATGATTGGAAAGTACTCTAATGCCCCGAATCTTCAATCTCAAACTAACAAGCAAATTTATTTTTTTAATGAATAATATATCATTTGTATTGTTACTTGCTAACAAGATATCATCAACATATACAACTGATATATGTTGGACATAGGCCAATGGGGCCCACTGGTGAGCAATCACTACTGGGTGGGTCCCATGTATTTAGGCCTGTTCCGGCCTCCTCTTTTTTGTTAGTTGGTTTTTCAAATTCGAAATTGAATTTGATTTTGGATGGAAGACAGGGAGAAGACCGGATAATCTAATCTCATCTAAACTCCATGATTTCCTATAAAAGGGATAAGACTCTCTCGTATAATTCATGAAAAAATAACGAAAGAGAGAAAGAGAAATAGTGATACATAATAAGTTATTTATTTAGCTTGTCTTGGGACAATCTAATTCATAGATTGTGATCTGGGGCCATCTATACCGTTGAATCAGAGGGATGAATAGACCCATCTGCTCCAGTAGTAAATAGGCAGGTCACTGGATCTATAGTGCTAATCTTCAGCTTCATGAGGGATATGATAGTGCTAATCTTCAGCTTCATGAGGGTTCCATATCGTGTAGACCATTAGATCTTGAGGGCTCACACTTCCGCACTTACTAATAATATCATCAACTTATATAACTAGAACCCCAATTCTTAACTAAGACAAAATAATCAAATGTGTACCTCTAAAAGTCAATCTGGAGGACAATATAATTGAACCTTTCAAATTAGGCTTGAGAGTCTTGTTCAATATCGTAAAGAGCCTTCTTAAGATGACACATTTTTTCTTTAAATCCAAAAGAACATAATTCGAAAGGTGGAGTAGGTAAATCAATCTCTTCAAGTAGATTATCACGAAGGAACACATCTTTAATGTCTACTTGATAAAGCAGCCAATATTTATGCACAGCAAGGGAAACAATCACGTGAACTGAGTTGAGTTCAGTAATAGAAGAAAACATATCATGATATTCCACTCATGTGACTATGTACTTCTTAGTTAAGTCCTTTTGCAACAAGAGAGGCTATGTACTAAGTCAGAGATTCATCAAGATTATGCTTAAGAGTGTAAATCCATTTGCATCCAATTACATGCACTCCTCTTAGGAGTTTAACCTCCCATTCTCTGGAAGCGGCCTGCTTTCGGCTCTCGCCTAGATGATAATTCGTCCAAGCAGAGCTCTGTAGGGCCACTGTTATCTACGCCTTCCGTGTCCATCCATTTTTTCAGATCATTTTAGAAATATGAACCCAAAAATGAGGCAAATTCAAGGCTCAAGTGGACCACACAGTGGGGATTATACTCTCACCATTAAAAACTTATCGTGAGCGGCATAAGTTTTAAATCAATATGATATTTATGTTTTCCCTTTATCAAGCTTTATATGACCTTATGAACAGGTTAGATGGCAAATAAACATCACGGTGACCCTCAGAAGACTTCAACCGTGAGTTTCATCATCCCCACTGCTTCCTATGGTGCGGTGCGGTCCACTTGACCATTGGACTCATACCTTAAAATGATTTACTTCTGGTTCTCTTATCCAGGGACCCATTAAAGTTATGGTGGTCCAAAGGACTATCCTATTGCATGGATGGCTCTAACATATTTCATCCTAGTGAGAGTGACAAGTTGATGCATGAATTGAATGGTCTACACACAACACAAACACAGTCCAACTAGAGAATTTGTCTCACACATGGTACATCACACGCGAGCAGCCGGCAGGTCAAGTGGGTCCACTCATCACACGTGCAACATGTATACATTGAATATGGACCGTTGGACCATTCACAACCTTTTTAAACACACATTCCTCGAGCTCCCCTGGCCCACAAGATGACTTGATCATCCCTATTTTTGTTCCAATGTGGGGAGGTGTTCACTAGACAAAGTTTTTGAATTCCCAAAATACCCTCGATGATTTTTATTATTCCTCTAACAATACTGTCATGTAACAAACTATAACTGCCATTTCTTTCATAATGACAAGAACACCCTTGCCCGCGAAAAAGTAACTAAAATAACAGTTAGGTAGTGAGAATAGGGGGGAGGACATCTGATCTCTTCCCTTTCACACTAGCCATGGTGTCTGGAAAAAGCCCATCTTCAGGAAACTCCGATAGCGAACCGTCTTCCGCAGCCCACGCCCACCCCGGGAACGGTAGAAGATGGCCTGGAAGATCTACCACCTCATCTGCTACATACTTCTCCCACAAACTCTCTGCAATTTTCTTCACCATCTTCACACATTTGACTGACTCTGGCTCACTAAAGATGTGCATTAGGTGTGGGTAGTGGCTCATGAAATGCTCGTACCACAACGACATCCGGTAGCCGTAAACAACGCCGCGGGCCCGCCTTTCGGCCTCGTTGGTGTGCCGGGGCTGGTATGAACCGTGCGCAATCTCTGTGTCCCTACCTCCATCGAGTGATCGCTGGTTTAAGTTCGCTGACCCGATAATCACGTACTCGTCGTCCACTGGGGAAATAAAATCCATTAGAGAAGATAATTAGGTAGGAATTTCAAATAATCTGAGATAGAACACTCGGTGGGTTTATCGTATGTGTATGACATTTTCAAGCTGTGTGGGCCCACCCTTTATGTTCATCTGGAATCTAAACCGTTTGTGTGGTGTGGCTTCTCATTTTCATTGTAAATCTCAAGAATTATCCTGATCTCGAATTCAGGTGGGACACACCACAGGGAGCAATGTACAATCATGGTGAAAATCTGTATGTTCACTTCTTTATGGAGTGGTTGGAGTAGTTCTGGTGTCCCTTCATCCTAGTGGGGTACACATAATAGCTGTGTTGGATGACAAATAGACAACTTGGTGGACCCTACATTCCATCAGTTTCTGCCATTGTTTCCTTTGGTGTGACCCACTTGAGTCATTGATCAGGCTGGATTTTGGGATCCGGACCTAACATTGGGTGGAGTATCAAATGGACGGGTCCGATGGTATTCATACATTACTGTGGGCCCACATTCAAATGTGTACATCCGAAAGTATGTGATCACTCCCCATACAAGGAAGCATATAGGATTGCAACAGGGTTGGATGGGCCACGGCTTGTTGAGGCCCGGCCCAACTATAAACTAAGGATCTGGGCCCATTAACTCTAGAGTCTAGATGAGCGATTGGGCCCATGCACCGTCCATGCTGTGGGTAGAGTGACCAATAGAGCTGGGCATCGAGTCAAGTCAAACCGAGTTCATGCTAACCCGACTCAATCCGGTTTTGAAACAACTGTAACCTAAACTCGAAAAAATTTCGCACCGACTCTAGCATGCTTGACCCAATCCGAGTCCAAGTTTAGCCTGAACTAATATAGACAGAGTCCGACCCGATCACAAGTACCGAGTCCAGTCAAGTTAGCATGAGTCAAGTCAGGTGCAACGAGTATTCGTGGGCTGAAATCATCACTGAAAGCCTAGATTCACTTGCTAGAATTGTAGCTTCTCCATCAACTACATGCCATTTCAGATATTGAACATAGACTGACTATTTTTTTTAATATATATGTACGAGTCAAGTTTCATATCAAGTCGAGTTAGTACCAAGTTGGATTTTGCTTCAAGTCGACTCAAGTTACTGGGTGACTCAGAAATCGACTTGGTTTGAGTTCAAATTGGACGAAGTGAACTCGATTCAAATCGGCTCACCCGCTTGGCTCCAATCGAGTCGGATCCGAATGAACTGGACAAGTCGAGTTTGCCGAGTCAAGTCATCTTGTGCCCAGCTATAGTGACCAGGCCCCACAGAACTAAATATGTCATGTGGGCCTTACGCAACTCAAGCCCATATCAACCTTGTCCATGGGCCTGCATTCCAAGCCCACATGAAGTAAGCCCAAACCTCCACTCATCAGGCAGGCCACACTTGTGTGAGAAAATAGAGAGGAAAAAATATTGCAATCAACGTCCAACGTACATGTATGGCCGCAATGTTAAGTGGGCCAGCCTGAATTTTAGTCTAGCCCATTCAAGCACTCGATGTAATGGTCTGGATCTTACACATGTGTACCTTGTTGGCACGTGTGCCATCACCTCATCAAGTACATTTATCAGGATGTCATTCCTGGGTTGCCCATGATGAGTTCAATCTCCAATCTGAGCGGTTCATTTTTAACTTGCACAGAATGTACAATGTTGATTGACCATTGAATCCAACGGCCCAGATCATTGAATGCTTGATCTATGTACCCTCAAGACCATCGCAACCACTAACATCCTATCAATGCAATATGGACGGTACAGGTATTGGCCAGTCATGTGGTGATTAGCAGAGTTGCTCAGGTGGGCCACCATGTGATTGATAGTGGCCCACCTAATCAACTCTTAAAATCCAATCAAGCAGTTTCCCAGTTGAATATGGATCGGATCCCTGCTGATTTTTGGACTTTTATTATTCCCTTTCCAGGCCACTGATGAGAAATCAACGGTCCATATTACAATGAGATGCACATAGCAGTAAAAATCTCAATTACTGAAGTTCTTGTTTACGTACCGATCATGAGCTTTGCATGGACATAGATGAGAAATCGCCGGTTAATCTGAGCCCTCCAATAATCCGTCCCCATCTCCGGCCTCTCCGGAGCAACATACTCTCCTTCGCGGGCCAATTCTCGATTCCCAAGACAGAAGAAATTCAAATAATCGCTTGGATGAACCTTCCCTCTCAACCCCACATCTTGAATTGCATCTGCAATAATCCCATACATCATCTCCATCGTCCGCCGATTCCAATGCAAGATCGCCTGCACCGTGTCGCCCTCCGGCTCTCCTTCCGGCCACATCGGCGTCACAACATAAACAGCAAACCTCTCTCCTTCTCTAATCTTACTCGCGATCTTAACTGCAATCTCGATCGGAACTAAATTCAAACACCCACAGTCCTGATCTCCGCTCCATGCGTGACAGCTCCCAAAGAAGTACTGATTTTCAATGTAGATGAATCTCTTCGCTCTTCGAATTGCTTCGATGTACCCCACATGAATGCTTTGATCGATCGTCACATCTTTTCCACTCATCAATCCCATTTTAGCTGCTTCCGACGGGTCGGAAGGAAAACCCACAACCGAAGCGTCGTCGATCGATCGGAAAACTTGCACATTCCAAGAATCTTTACAGTCAGAGATTGATGGGATCAAGAAGGTTTTTGGGTCTTCACGGATTTTTAATAAATGGTCTGAAAATCCTTTGGGAGCTTGTTTTATCCATCTCTGTTCGAAATTTGAGAGGATATCCCAAGCAGCAGAGCCTTCGAGCTTGGAATGTGCATCGTGCCATGGTTCTCTTGGGCCACCATGTCGTAGATCGGCATGTGGGAAGTTTTTCTGTTGAAAATCGTTGAGATAGACTGTATTGAGATTTCTAAAAATTGGGTGTTTTTCATTATCGTATCTACCGTCGGTGAGATCAGTCCCGCCGATGAAACTGATGATCTGACGGCTAGAAGAGCTGTTTCCGGCAAGTGGACCATCGAGCGTGATTGTTTTCTGATGATGGGTGAATTCTGCCCCAATCTCGATCCGTTGAACGGCGGTGAGAGAAGAGTCGGCATTCCGAGGACAGACGAAGCACTTCACCTTTGTGTTCTGGAAGAATTTCCGTGTTTCCTCGTCGTGGGTCTTCATCAGGCCTGCATTTCCGAGCAGAGAAATCGAAGTCCGGTCTTGCCAAACCATGACTAGAACTGTTAGACCCTGATCTGCTTTTCTCTTCAGAAGTTCTCCAATCGTTACATTTTCAGCTCCTGGGATCATACGGTGAGGATCGCGAATGAGAGTGATATTTACATTGACAGACCAGCCAGCCACATAGATGAAGTGCTTCGCTTCGATGATGGCATTATAAAGATCTTCCCATAGCCGGCGAGGGTGGTAGAATTCATCATTTGAAAGATGGATTCTCGGGCGAAAATCATTTGATAGATGGGAGTTCTGATAAAGAGTGACATTGCATCCTGTTCTTTGAGGGAAGTAAGAAATAGGAATTCCAGAGAAAAACTGGCTTTTGATGCCTGAATTCCAGCATGGATCAGATCTCACATCGAAGAATTGGAGACGGAAATGGACTTGGGCTTTCTTGAGTTTTTGCCCTTTTTCGTTGAAGAGATCGAACCAGCCTTCCATGGGGTGAGCCGTGAGGATTCGGGCGATTGGGATCTTGACCTGGCCGATGACATCAGCACTTACGGGGAGCTGGTTTTTTATTGAGATTGTGATTTCTGATGAAGTATGGGCGCAATAGATGTGGAAATTCTCATTCCATATTGGGTTTTTGGGATGGAATTCGATTTCTCGTGTTCTTGCTACTCGAGCAGTTCCGATGTCGATCGTTGCATAGAGCTTGGTGTGGGGGAGTTTGTTGAGGTGTAGCTCCTCCTCTACCGTCTCGAGAACCTGATCATAATCAGTTGGGAGGATTAGGCCATGTTTGAAACTGATACTCATGGGGTGGATATTGTGTTCATTTGCTATTTCGAGCTGGTCTCAATGAATTTCTCCATTCTGCTCAATGGAGAATGAGGTTCCACAGGTTTCAAACAAAACCCAATTTAAAATTGGAATTCGGCTCTGTTTGATTAATCGGAAATGGCAATTTGATCAACCTAGACTGGCGTATTTCGAGCACAGCCTTCTAGTTTGGATTTTAAAACAGATTCAAGTAGAACAGGAGGAAAAAGAATCAAAGACAGCCAATTGAGGGCCTGTTTGGATGTAACTTCCATAAAATGCATTTTCCCGCCAAAATGTCAAGTATGCATGAATTCAAAACCTGTTGATTATATATATATATATATATATATATATGAGAAATGCTCACACACAACTATTGGACGGTGAGTTTTGGTCGAACTAGCTGGGCATTTAATGAAAAATTTTCCTCTTTTATACGATGCATATACCTATATTGAGGAATTTTAGAATGCATGTCATAGTCATGTAAAGTGACATATGTGTTAAGATCTAAGCCATTCATCAGTTAGAATCCACTAAGGAGAACTTAATATGCTAAAAACTAAAAAACTACACTTTTAAGAAAAGTACAAGTGTGCACGTTAAATTTAGATCATTGGACTATTATTAACAACCCATTATTTTCATAAGTATTTGACATGTTTGATCATAAGATCATCATCTTGTTTTTGCCCCTAACAAGTTGATAATGTAATTTATCTAATGTACATATCTGATTTTTAGTTGGATGGTCCAAATCTATGATAAGTGTGTAGTCCATTCTACATTTAATGAAAAAAAAAAAAAAAAAAAAACTCTTGTAATTAATGTAAGTAAATGCTTCCATGGTAGACTAATTACATTTTGGCATGGAAAAGGGCCCACAGCTTGAGTGGGCCCATCATTGCGTTAATGTAAAATCAACCCCGTCCATTAGGTATGTCACCCCATGTTAGATCAAGGTCTCAAATTTCATTCCCATCCTTAGTTCAGGTGAATCACATGATTAGAAACAGTGTATATCGAAAGGTTCACCCTCTAAACTATTTCCATCAGTGTGGCTCACATGAATCATATATGGACTTCATTTTTGGGACTCAGGCTTAATTTTGGTGTGATATCTAATAGCTGGAACGGATTTCATAGTTTCTTTACGATGGGCCCTGAAAAAAAATCAAGAGCGGATGTCTCTCTCCTAATTGTTCCTATTGGTGTAGCCCATCTGAACCACTGATTAGCCTAATTTCTTTGCTTTGAGCCTATCACTAGATTACATGTTTAATGGTCGGAGTGGATCTTACATACATTTAAGAGTGGGCCCGTGAAAAAATCTGAGGTGTGGTACCTGTTCCCAAAATATTACCATTTGGCGTAATTAATGCTCCTAATGCTGGCATAGAGTTGGCGTTGTGGACTAGGATTACCAAAAATGAGGTGGATACAAGACTCAGAGGGGTCACACGAGAGGGGAAATTGGGGAAAGAAATTCCCACCGTTGAAACCTTCCTTAACCCCACCTTGATGTTTATATGCAATCCAAACCCTTTATAAGGTCATTCCAAAATGGATGAAGTGAAAACACTAAAAATATAGCCTGATACAGAAATCTTATGGCCATAAAAATGTTTCAATGGTGCTCACTGAATAACAACTATTTCCTCTCGTGTGGCCCAGTCGAGTGCTTGATACATCTATTTTTTGGTTGCACATCCTAAAATTATCTTTCAAAAAGGATGGATGGGATAGATTTTATACAAACATATCGATGGGGCCCACCCAGCGTCCTTGCGCGGGAACTTCCTGTGAAAGGCTTTTGCAGGAAATCCGGGTCCGTTGTTTTGGTAATTAATCCTCGTAATGTCGATCCAGGAGTGATTTAAACGCAGCTTTGAAAAAGGATGGCCCCTTCGGGTAGGCCGACTATGGTGTTAATTTTAAATCTACTCCTAACATCGGATGGGTCACCACACTTTATACCTAGGGCTCAAATTTCAGGCCCATCCATGCTTCGGGTGGACCACACAACTGAAAATAGTTGATAAAGAAAAGTTCACCTTCCAAACTATTTACGTTGGCGTGGCTTACTTGAAAGATGAATGAATCTGAATTTTGTCCCTATATAAGTTCTCCTTAGTAGATCCTAACTGATGAATGGCTTAGATCTTAGCAAATATGCCACTTTACATAACCATGACATGCATTCTAAAATCCCTCAATATAGTTGTATGCATGGTATAAAAGGGAAGGTTTTTTCATTAAATGCCCAGCTAGTTGGACCAAAACTCACAGTCCAACTAGTTGTGTGTGAGCATTACTCTCTCTCTCTCTCTATATATATATAGGTCCTCATGAAGTTTTTAATGGTGGGCGTTCAATCAGCACTGTGTGGTCCACTTGAGATTTGGATCAAGCTATTTTTTGGACTTATAACATAAAATTATCTGAAAGAATGGGTGGACGGCATGGATAAGACACAAACATCATAGTGGGGCCCACAGAGCACCAATCACTAGCCTTTGGCTAGAGGCAGGGTGAATAGCCAATCCGTTTCCGACTGAGGCTAGGACGCCGATTCCTCGCAGAAACTTCCAAGTTCTTGCGAAAGGCTTTCGCAGGAAATCGGCGTCCTTGAGGCTACCACTAGCAACATTGCTACTGGACACTGGTGTGTGGGCCTCACAATCATCTGTGTTTAATCCACACCATCCCTCCATTTTGGATCATTATTTTAGGGCATGAGCCTAACAATCAGACAGATCAAAATCTCATATGGACCACACCATAGTAGAACATAGGTGATTGAACCCCACCATTTAAAAAAATGCTAGGGTCCACTGTAATGTCTATTTGCAATCCAACCGGAGATTTTGATCTGCCTCTTTTTTGGGTTCGCATTAAAATGAGTTGAAAAATAGATGGACGGTATGGATGAAACACATACATCATGGTAGATCCACACTCCCTATCCAATAGTAAGTTGCTACCTGCCCAATCCGCGTTCAGGTATACAAAGGTATTCTTGCGGCTATAACTATCTCATACGCATGAGATCCACACCGTCCATCAGGTGTGCCTACATCATTTTTTTTTTGCCTTGAATCCGAACATCACACCGATCCAAAACTTATGTGGGCCTCGCCATGCAAGAAAGTGTAAATCATGCCTAAAACTTCTAAATTTACGTTGTAGGGCCCACCTGAGTTTCATAATAGCGTGATTTTTCAAAAAACCCATTCATCCCAATGATTCTCATCATATGAACGGATTGGCTGGTATATATAAGTAACTTTGGGATCCACACTCAACTAACGGTGGTCGATCCATCTCAACCGGTCCCCAAGGTGTGGCCCACATGATTTTTGGTTTCACGGCGAACATGAAGCATCGCACCTAATGGACGGAGTAGATCTCATGCACGTTATCCCCCACGTGCCGCTATGTAAATTCATGGCTACGCATGGTCAGGCGAGCGCCGTTTGGGCATCAGGAATCATTGAAATATTTTCTCCGCTGTTTACGTTACCGGATGCGGTAGACTGCAATAATTAGTAAATTTGAGGGTTGTTTGGAATAAAATTAGGGGAGAAGGAGCTCATTTTGTGTGAGGCCCACCATGATGATTTCATGATATCCACTCCGACCATCATGCATTCCCTCCAAAGTTTGATCATGGTTCCAAACTTCATGCAAATCCATTTCTCCGTTGGGTCACAACATAGGGAGCACTTGAGAGGGCACGACCTTCCCATATCAACTGTTCTTGATTGTATGGACCATATCATTCATTTATTGTCCTGATTTATGGGATCATGGCCAAATGAAGGATGACTTGCATGATGATCGGAATGGATGTCATGAAGATATCATGGTGGGGCCCAAAGAGCTCGTTTTCGCTGGATTAGGAGAAGTCAAGGGGGGGAGAGAGAGAGAGAGAGATCATTTTGGGACTTGGTTTTAGAGGTAGTTTGAGAGAGAGAGAGAGAGAGAGAGAGATCATTTTGGGACTTGGGTTTTAGAGGTAGTTTGAGAGAGAGAGAGAGAGAGAGAGAGAGAGAGATCATTTTGGGACTTGGGTTTTAGAGGTAGTTTGAGAGAGAGAGAGAGAGATCATTTTGGGACTTGGGTTTTAGAGGTAGTTTGAGTGAGAGAGAGAGAGAGATCATTTTGGGACTTTGGGTTTTAGAGGTAGTTTGAGAGAGAGAGAGAGAGAGAGAGAGAGAGAACCTGAAGAGCACGGCCAAGGATGGAATGGTGCAGTTGGGTTGCCTGGAAGATGGTTGCATTGAGGCAGCCATGGATGAATTGCTGGGCCTCCTTTTCTCCCATGCCTTTCTATGTTGACTGCTCTATTCCCTTCTCTCTATCATTTTCACACTTCCTAGTATATTTATAGAGGGAGAAAATTGCTTTGATACTCTGCCACTCTTTCATGGTTCCTACACATGCAGCATAAAAATTGCTTTTAAGAAGGTTCATACGCAATTGTTATCGTCACTGGACGAATATGAAAACTAGTCAACCGTCCAAATTCAATAAAAAACGTCCATGAATCAGCGGTTAAGATGGCCCGAACGATCTGATCTTGGGATTAGGAATAGAACCTATATGTACATTTGATGCGCGTTGGCTTGAATTATTATAGTCATTGACTGGCGTACGTGTAAACTGTCCAAATTTTGCTACTAGATGACTTCTCATCTTGGCCGTCCATTTTTTGTCCACCAATTTGAAACTGATAGCGATCCTTCAATTTGAGCTGGGTTATGGACCATCCATAGTGGGATCCACTGAATTAATGGTTTGGATTGGATGTACGAGCATATAGATGGTGATACTCTGCTGGAGCATCTTAAGTGTCCCTGTATACATATATCCTTTTGAAAATGATTACATACATACAGCGGCTGTATCATTAGTTATGATACAGACATCTTTTCCTGCTAAAGTGTTACATATGTTTTCCACATCGTTTTCATCGTCTATCATGAAAATCACTCCAATCCACATATACATTGGGCCACGGTGTCAATATCAATGGAAATCGTATGTATATGATTTAATGAACTGGTTTGGCCCACCCACTGAGTAAATCATCTGATTTTCATACAAGATCTTCATCATCATAAGGTGGCGGACATTTTTAACGGATGTGATCATCTATATATATAACACGTTGGCTGGAGAAATATGTCTGTATCATAACTTACCATACAACCGATGTATCTTATCATTTTTCATTTCCTCCTCCGATTCCACTGCATTTCAATTCATGTGGGGTAACCGTGTTTTATATGTAGATCCACTCCGTCCATCAGGTGAGATATATTATTTGAACCATATGTAAAAAAATATTAACTTGATGAAAAACTTCGATGGGCCACGAATGTAAACAATGTAAAATTGTTCCTAAAATCTCTAAGATTATGGGGTGTGGCCCGCCTGATTTTTGGGTCAGGCTGAAATTTTTTTTTGTCCATTTATTCCGCGTGAGTTACACGTGATTAACGGGTTAGATGAAAGACAAGAATCATGGTGGTCTAATAAACAAACTTGTGGTGGATATCTCATCCCCATTATTGTTCCCTGTGCTGTGGCCCACCTGATTTTTTGATCTTCTTTGTATCCATCCGACTTAGAATTGTGGATAGAAACTGATGGACGGAGTGGATGTTACATACAAATCATGAAAACCGGTGGTGGAATATCATTACCCCTTAGCAAATGAAATCAATGGCTGAGAGAACTTTAAGAAAAGGTGGATGGATGGTCGGTCGCGTCTATGGTAAAAAATTACCCAAAGGTTAACCACGGTAGGTGTCTAACCAAATTCAGTGGTAAGATCGTTATTTAGAATGCAAGGCTTGTTTATAACATCTGAGCCGTGAAAACGGTGGGACAGGTACCGAAGATCCCCTGCGGAGAAAACCAGGATGGCCCATTCATCAGGCAGTTAACACACATTTGAGATGAATGGACAGGCAATGGTCCAACTCAAACTCAATGCACATGAGTAGCCCGACTATTGTATGGAATTTTTTCTGGAGATTTTTATTATAGGATGTCCCACTATTTGAACGGATCGGATCTTACGATTAAGTGAAAAGTTAGTAATAGAAACGCTGCATGTTAAGGTTCACCACATACGACCCTTGCATGTGAACACCTCTTTAACTTATTTTAAAAGGTAATAAAAAAGGGTGTATTATTAAAAAGGAGTCGGTGTGAAGGTGAACTTAAATTTAAGGCTCCAAGGAACCACCGAATTCGGTGGATCCATGAGGGTAGGATAATGTATGTATTTTATATCCATGCAATTCATCCATTTTGCCAGCTTATTTTAATGTTTGATCTTAAAATTTAAAGGATATCAAAATTTTATGTGGACAACAACGTAGGAAACATTACAGGTTGAAAGCCCACCATTGAAAACTTCTTAAAGCCCACCATAAATATATTTTACGTAGAACTAAACTAAAGGAAAATACAAATATTAGCTTAATTCCAAACTTTTTTAGCAATTAGAAAATTTTTAATAATAGATACTTAATCGCCACAATTTACCTAATAGTGTAGTTAACATTTGATTTTGATGTCTTTAATTTTGGGCTCATGCCCTGAAATTAATTGGAAAAATGATGGACAACATAGATTAAAAAAAAAAATACAAATCAAGATGGGTCCTTAAAGTAGGATGTGGCACATATGCATTTCTAGCATGGATAGGCTAAAAGAATGTGAATCGTAAATTGGCCATAACTTTTGATATGAGCATTGTTATGGGATGCGCAATCTATCAATCTTTACTGTAACAGGCTATTTTATAATCAAATGTGCATTTTTAGCTTTAAAAAATAAAATTTTAGAAAAAAATTATTATTGGTAGAAATTAGGGGTGCACATTACTAGTAGAACTGTGGAATCGGACCGGAACCGATCAAATGGTCCAGTTTGATCCGGTTCTAGAGTGCACCAGTTTCAAAACGGTTCGATTCTGGTTTAGGAGAATGTAGAACCGAATCAAACCGTGGATTCGAATCTAGAATCGAACTTAGAATTGAACTAGGAACCAGACCTAAGTTTACAAAAAAAAAAAAAAAAAAAAAAAAAAAAAAAAAAAAACCTAAGTCTACCCAACTCAACCCTGCTGTGTGCGGCTCTCTCTCTCTCTCTCTCTCTCTCTCTCTCTCGTCCCTCTCTTGCTACTCCTCTCTCTCTCTCGTTGCTCCTCTCTCTCACTGCTCCTCTATCTCTCAATGTTGGTGTTAGCAAATGTCAGAATTCATACCATTTGAGCTAGATTTTAAAAAGGCTAGAACCGTGGAACCGAATCGGTTTTCACGGTCTGGTTCTGGTTCGATTCTAGGGTAACGGTCCGGTTCCGGTTCTAAAATTCCTAGAACCGTATGGAACGGTTCGATTCCAGTTTCACCCGACCGAACTGACCCATATGCACCCCTAGTAGTAATTTTGATTTTTGTAGTATTTTTTATTTTTTAAGAATTATAATCAAAGTAGGACTCTTCTAGCAAAAGTTTATTTAGAATTATTTTTTAAAAAATAACTTTTATAAGAGTTTTACTAAAATTATGACTATTAAATTTTAAATTTTAGTAATTATGAATTTTGATTTTTTTATTAATAGTGTAATTAACAGGTATATATTAGACAACTGTCAATTAATAAAATTTTAAATCTTTTTTGATGGAATCAAGAGAATATCCTTATAAATTAAGTTTTTTATTATTTCAGAAAGACTGATTTTTCTCATCATCCATTCACACGCTCTCCTCTGTGTCAGTCCCACCTGTGATTCCTGGATGCGCCGAATCTGCGTCAGAAAAGTCAATCTTCATTTTGTATTTGAACTTGCTTTCAGATCCGAGCAATACGTAATTACTATATTTCGAACATCCAAACCGTTGACATGATAGGAATGGGTATGGATGATTTTTTTCCTATCATTTTGTGAACCACACCCACTGGAAGCAACGTTGATAATGATTCTTACCGTTGAAACTTTTCTAGGACCCGCCGTTATGTGGTGTTTATTTTCCATCCAACCTATTCATAAAGTTCCGTAGACTTGGATGAAGAGAAAACACAAATATCAGCTCCATTCAAAACTTTTGTGGCCAAAAGAAGTTTTCAACGGTAACAGTTTAATCACAATTGTGTAGCCCACATATGTCTTGGATCTACCTAAAATTTGGGCCTATTTCCTAAAATGATAGGAAAAAATGAGTGGACGGTGTGGATAAGACCCATACATCACGGTGGCCAATCAAAGTTCCTGCTCATTCCCAGCTGGAGACGAGCGGGGGTAGTACGCAATCCGCGTCCTTTTGAGGCGGTCACCATCAGCTTTAAATCTCGTCTTACAAACGGTCAGGATCACTGAACCATGACCCCAGATCTAACGGCTATAATCACAAGGTATTACCTGTGTTAACTGACCGTTACATGAGAGCAGTATACATTAGATCTATCCCGTCCATCAGGTACGAAGCCACATTTTCACCATAGATCCTAAAAACCAGTTAAATATAAAACGTAAGTGGGCTACAACACAAAGGATGGTGCAAAATCATGCTGAAAAACTCTAAATTCACATGGTATGGCCCACATGAGTTTTAGAATTGCCTAAGGAATCCCTTCATCATGGTGGGTCAGGTCAGATGAATAGAGTAGATGGAATACATACACCACGATGGACCCAGGGATGATTTTAACGGTGGGCGATCCATCTCAACTGTCCAGTGGTCTAGCCCACCTGAGGTTTGAAGCGCCCTGATTTTCGGATACCGGTCCAAGTAACGTGTGGCGCACCTGATGGACGGTGGATCTTACCCACAGTCGTCCGTCCACGTCAGCAACTTTTCAGTGATTTCCCTAGTTACGCAAGCGTTTTCAGTAGACAAAACCAACTAGCAATTCTCCTCTGAACACGGTAATTCGGTCAGCCGAGCTTTTCTAAGCACGCACGCATGTGCAAGAGCACATGTACCCACCATACGTGTGCCATCATGGTATGATAGGTCTGAGATCCAATCCATCCATCAGAATCGCACCACTATATTGATAATCTACCCCAAGAATCAGGTTGATCCATTAGTCAGGTGGGCCACAGCTTGTCAAATAAACGTACAGCTCTGAAAATTTTGGCTGAATTTCTCTAACACATCCACCTGTTTCCAGTATTAGGGCCCACATGATGAGTGGACCGGATTTATTTTTAGGAGAACATGTAAGAAGGTAGGAACAACCTGATGAATGCACTGGATCGAGCACCTATGTGCCATGCTGGCACATTTGTAGCGTTTACATCAGCTTTATTGCACACGCGCGCGTGAGTGCTTAGAGAAGCTCTAGGTGGGCCATCTCTATGAAAGTCTAGATCTGGTGGCCGCATCTTAAGACAGGGGGCTGATTAAATACCTCAGAAGCACATGGAAGATACGGTGCATCACATCGTTTTCAATACACGTGGCATGCGTGGATGAGTCAAGACTTCCATCCCTCGGATCCCACCATTCATTTGACCAAATAGGACAATCCTAACGATCTGATGATGAACTTCTTTTTTATTGAATGTGGGCCCTGTCTTTTTCGATCCGTTAGGATAGAACCGATTAAACGGCTAGGATTGTCCAATCAGTATAATATACCGTTATTGGTCCACTAATTGAAGAAATTACCAGAATGTACGGTCTGGATCTCATCCGAAAAATATATTGAAAATGGTACGGAGTCACATGGTGGCTCCTGTGCCCTCGACAAATACGTCCTTTAACAGCAACTTCCTGCGACGGAAAGCTAGGTGGGGCCCACCGTGAAGTTTGTGAGAAATCCACCCCGTCCATCCTTTTTCCAGATAATTTGAGCACATGGTCCAAAAATAAGTCAGATCCAAAACTCGAATAGGCCGCACAATATGAAAAAGTGTGTAGGGAAAATCCCACCGTTGAAACTTTCCTGTGGTCCACCGTGATGTTTATAACTTATAAGC
This sequence comes from Magnolia officinalis, assembly GCA_021015155.1. Lineage (NCBI taxonomy): Eukaryota > Viridiplantae > Streptophyta > Magnoliopsida > Magnoliales > Magnoliaceae > Magnolia > Magnolia officinalis. The sequence continues at coordinate 33,989 of JAJHSJ010001725.1, read as the reverse complement.
CATCTGTACCGTTCAAAAGGTCATTCCTGCTGCGATGAACTGAAGACACAAACATATCAGCTTGATTCAAAATTTCCGTGGCTCCGTGAATGTTTCAAGTGTGGACGGCCTACTTGAGTTTCGTGCATGCTTCATTTTGCTGCCCATGCCCTGACATTATCTAGAAAAACAGATGGAAGAACATCTCAGTGGGCCCCACAGCTTCCGTCCCAGGAAGTTCAAATGCTTCCACGGGAAATCCGGATCTATCGGGAAGTTCAAATGCTTCCACAGGAAATCCGGAATTCCGGATCTATCATTAAATGAGTGCGGATCCTCTGCCTCCCGGAGGCAGGAACGAAATCGGATTGGGTACTGAGTTACTCAGTACGCTTTTATCGTACTGGGTAAACTCAGTTGGGCCAACTGTGAATTTATGTGGTTTATCCACACCGTCCATCCATTTTTACTGCTAATTTTAGGGGTTGATCCCAAAATTCAAGTAAATCCAAAGCTCAAGTGGACCATTACACAGGAAACAGTGTGGAATAAAGATTTCCACCGTTGAAACCTTCCTAGGGTCTAAAGTAATTTTTATTTGTCATCCAACCTGTTTATAAGACCACAAAGACACGGATGAAGAGAAAACACAAACAGCAGCTTGATCCAAAACTTCTTTGACCTCCAAAAAATTAATTTTCTTCGTTTTTGAAATCAAGGCCTTAAATTATCTGTTAACATGGATTAACGGAGTGGATAAAATAAATAAATAACAGTGGACCCCACACTGTTTACTCAGTACGCTCCGGGTACTGAGTTACTCAGTACGCAATCCGCTTCCGGCAGGAACTCCCTACCTCCAGCGTTTTCATTGGTCCACGTCATTATAAGTGCCACCTCGTTTGAATTTTTAAATATATAAAAAAAGTACATTTAATAAGAGGTATAACGGAGACGTTAACTGAAGCGGTTTGCGTGCTGAATAACTCAGCAGGGTAAACATACTGAGTAAAGTCTGTGGAACCCACCGGCGTCATTCCTGCATTGTATCAACTCCATCCAGCTCTTTTATTATCTAATTTTAGGGCTTTCCAACAAAAGTTAATCGTATTCAAAGATCAAGTGGACCACACCACCTGAAATAGTGTGAATTGAATTCTACCATTGAAAAGTTGTTGGGGGCCCACAGAAGTTTTATATCAAGATGATATTTGTTTTTTTCCATTCATCCATGTCTTTGTGATCCTATGAATAGTTTGGATGAAAAATAAACATCATTGGGGGGTTAGAAACATTTCAATGGTGAAAATCAATACTTCCACTGTTTCATTTGGTATGGTCTACTTGAGCTTTTGTTATACTTCAGTTTTGGGCTCAACCCCTAAAATGATCTGAAAAAACGGATGGACGGTGTGGATAAACCACATGAATTCATAGTGGGCCCAACATAGTTTACTCAGTACGATAAGACTAGTACACAATCCGAACGGGGGACACGGATTTCCTGCCAAAACCTTTTACGGTAAGATCCTGGGCAAGGATTTCGGATGGGCCCACTGTGATGTTTGTGATAAATCCAACCTATTCATCCAATTTTAGATATCATTTTAGGACATTATACCAAAACTAAGGTGTATACAAAACTCAAATGGGCCACACGAGAGGAAACAATGGGGATTTAGCGTCCACCGTTGAAATATTTATATGGCCACAAAAGTTTTGCATCGGTCTAATATTTTAGTATTTTCACTTCATCCTAGTAAAAATGACCTTATAAACAATTTGGATGGCATATAAACATCAAGACACCTAGGAAGGCTTCAACCGTAGGAATTTCTTTCTCCACTGTTTCATCTTGTATGGCCCAGTTGAGTTTTTGATCATCCTAATTTTTGGTTACATGCCTTAAAATGAGCTCTAAAAATGGATGAATGGATTGAAATTCTTATAAACATCATGGTGGACCCCACCATACATCTCAGCGCTGGAACTTCATGCAAAAGGCTTTTCCTAGTGAATCCGCATCCACGGTTTCCATTGGAAACGGACGGGCTACTCCCCTGCCACTCGGTGCTATGTGGGCCCACCATGATGTATGTGTTTCATCCATGTTGTCCATTTATTTTTCTAGATCATTTTATGGTCTGAGACCAAAAATGAGGTATAACCCAATCTCAAGTGGACCACATTACATGAAACAGTGTTGAATGAACGTTGACCCTTAAAAACTTTTTGGGGGCCATAAAAGTTTTGGATCAAGCTGATCTTTGTTTTTTCCCTTCATCTGGGTCTTTATGACTAAACCAACAGATTGGATGTCAAATAAACAGTACAGTGGACCTTAGGAGGACTTTAATGATGGATATCCAATCACCATTGTTTTCCTGTGGTGTGGTCCATATGAGATTTATATCCTTCTCATTTTTGGGATCAACCCCTAAAATTATATGTAAAAATAGATTAATGAAATGGATGAAACACATACATCGTGGTGGGGCCCACAAAGTACCGACCACCACCACCACCGGGCTGGTGGTGGGGGGAGTAGCCAATCCGCTTTCATTTCCATTTGGGATTCAGTGCCACATTGAGCAGTGAGACTCGCTATTGAAGTGATGTCACCTATTTATATGGGTCCCACTATGATATATGTTTTGTATCCACACCGTCCATCCATTTGGAGATATCATTTTAGGGCATGAACCAATGAATGAATTAGATCCAAAACTCGAGTGGACCCCGCCACAGAAAAGTGGAGAGAGTCACGCCCACCGTTTATTATGACTGAATCCAATCCAAACCTCGTCACTTTGTCTACTGAACCCCGTCACTTTGTACTTCAACCCCATCACTTTATCTACTGAACCCTGTCACTTTGTTTTGCAACGTCGTCACTTTGTCTAGTGAATCCCGTCACTTTGTACTACAACCCCGTCACTTTGTCTACTGAACCCTGTCACTTTGTACTACAACCCCGTTACTTTGTCTACTGAATTCCGTCACTTTATACTGCAACATCGTCACATTACCTACTATACCCTGTCACTTTGTGGTACAACCTCGTCACTTTGTCTATTGTACCCCCGTTACTTTGTGCTGCAATCTCGTCACTTTGTTTAGTGAACCCCGTCACTTTGTATTGTAACCCCGTCACTTTGTACTGTAACCCCGTTACTTTGTTTACTGAACCCCGTCACTTTGTTTACTGAACCCCATCACTTTGTACCGCAACCCCGTCACTTTGTCTACTAAACTCCGTCACTTTGTACTGCAACATCGTCACTTTGTCTAATGTACCCCGTCATTTTATGCTACAACCTCGTTACTTTGTCTACTGTACCCCGTCACTGTGTGCTGCAACCTTGTCACTTTGTGAAGTACCCCGTCACTTTGTGATGGGGATTTACTAGACAAAGTGATGGGGTTAAGTAGGGTTACTGGACAAAGTGATGGGGTTAAGTATGGTTACTGGACAAAGTGATGGGGTACAGTAGACAAAGTGACGAGGTTGCAGCACAAAGTGACTGGGTACAGTAGACAAATTGACGATATTACAGTACAAAGTGATGGGGTTCAGTAGACAAAGTGACGGGGTTGCAGTAAAAAGTGACAGGATTCACTAGAAGTGACGGGGGTTGCAGTACAAAGTGATAGGGTTCACTAGACAAAGTGACGACATTCAGTATACAAAGTGACGGGGGTTTCAATACAAAGTGACGGAGTACAGTAAACAAAGTGACGAGATTGCAGTATAAAGTAACGGAGTTCAGTAGACAAAGTGACGGGGTTCACTAGACAAAGTGACGAGATTGCAGCATAAAGTGACGGGGTACAGTAAACAAAGTGACGAGGTTGTAGCAAAAAGTGACGGGGTACAATAGACAAAGTGACGATTTTGCAGTACAAAGTGACGGAGTTCAGTAGACAAAGTGACGGGGTTGCAGTACAAAGTGACGGGGTTTACTAGACAAAGTGACGAGGTTGCAGTACAAAGTGATGGGGTTCAGTAGACAAAATGACAGGGATGCAGTTCAAAGTGATGGGGTTCAGTAGATAAAGTGACGAGGTTTGGATTGGATTCAGTTGTAATAAATGGTGGGCATGACTCTCTCCACTGTTTTCTGTGGTGAGGTCCACTCGAGTTTTGGATCTGATTCATTCTTTGGCTCATGTCCTAAAATGATCTCTCCAAATGGATGGACGGTGTGGATACAAAACATACATCATAGTGGGACCCATATAAATGGGTGACATCACTTCCCTACCATGATGTATGTGTTTCATCCATTCCGTTAATCTATTTTTATATATAATTTTAGGAGTTGATCCCAAAAGTGAGAGGGATATAAATCTCATATGGACCACATCACAGGAAAACAATGGTGATTGGATATCCATCATTAAAGTCCTCCTAAGGCCCACCGTACTGTTTATTTGACATCCAATCCGTTGGTTTGGTCATAAAGACCCAGGTGAAGGGAAAAATCAAAGATCAGCTTGATCTAAAACTTTTATGGTCCCCAAAAAGTTTTTAATGGTCAACGTTCATTCAACACTGTTTCATGTAATGTGGTCCACTTGAGATTGGGTTATACCTCATTTTTGGTCTCAGACCATAAAATGATCTAGAAAAATAAATGGACGGCATGGATGAAACACATACATCATGGTGGGCCCACATAGTACCGAGTGGCACGGGAGTAGCTAGTCCGTTTCCAATGGAAACCGTGGACGCGGATTCACTGGGGAATGCCTTTTGTATGAAGTTCCAGCACTGGGATATATGGTGGGGTCCATCATGATGTTTATAAGAATTTCAATCCATTCATCCATTTTTAGAGCTCATTTTAAGACATGTAACCAAAAATTAGGATGATCAAAAACTCAACTGGGCCATACAAGATGAAACAGTGGAGAAAGAAATTCCTACAGTTGAAGCCTTCCTAGGCGTCTTGATGTTTATATGACATCCAATTTGTTTATAAGGTCATTTTTACTAGGATGAAGTGAAAACACCAAAATATTAGACAGATGCAAAACTTTTGTAGCCATATAAATATTTCAACGGTGGACGCTAAATCCCCACTGTTTCCTCTCGTGTGGCCCATTTGAGTTTTGTATACACCTTAGTTTTGGTATTATGTCCTAAAATGATATCTAAAAATGGATGAATGGATTGGATTTATCACAAACATCGTAGTGGGCCCATCCGAAATCCTTGCCCAAGATCTTACTATAAAAGGCTTTGGCAGGAAATCCGCATCCCCCGTTCGAATTGTGTACTGGTCTTATCGTACTAAGTAAACTCTATTGGGCCCACTGTGAATTCATGTGGTTTATCCACGCCGTCCATCCGTATTTTCAGATCATTTTAGAAGTTGAGCCCAAAACTGACGTATATCGAAAGCTCAAGTAGACCATACCAAAGGAAACAATGGAAGTATTGATTTTCACCATTGAAGTGTTTCTAAGCTCCCAATCATTTTTATTTTTCATACAAACTGTTCATAAGATCACAAAGACATGGATGAATGGAAAAAACAAATATCATCTTGATATAAAACTTCTGTGGGCCCCAAAAACTTTTCAATGGTAGAATTCAATTCATACTGTCTCAGGTGGTGTGGTCCACTTGATCTTTGGATATGATTAATTTTTGTTGTAAAACCCTAAAATTAGATGATAAAAGAGATGGATGGAGCTGATACAATGCACGAATAACAATAACGGTGGGCTCCCCAGACTTTACTCGTTACGTTTACTGTACTGAGGTACTCAGTGCGCAAACCGCTTCCGTTTAGTCTACGTTATAGTTCTTATTAAATGTACTTTTTTAAATATATTTAAAATTTTAATGACGTGGCACTTACGGTGACGTGGACCAATGAAAACGCTGGAGGCAGGGAGTTCCTGCCTCCGGGAGGCAGAGGATCCGCACTCATCATTAAATTTATTTTTTTTCCAAGGAATGACGTTACTTTAGGAAATGCAACCTCGGTCAATGAACATGCAAAAGGGTTCGATGATCCATGCACAAGCACATGGGTTATGAATTGGTACCGGGATCTGTGTATATTCATGACACATGCACAAGAGTTGAATGCGTGGGGGTCTAATTTCTCCAACCCCATTGCTTTTACTGCCAATTCAATCAAACACATTTGAAACGAGGGTCTAGATTGGTTGTGTTGAGAAGTGGAGCCACATCTGGGGCTGCCCATGACTAGTCAAGGTTGTGCGGATTTCGTGTCGCAAGTCCTTTCGCAACTGGGATACGAAAGGAGTTTTGCGGATTTCGTGTCACAAGTCCTTTTGCAACTGGGATGCGAAAGGAGTTTCGCGGATTTCGTGTCAAAAGTCCTTTCGCAACTGGGATGCGAAAGGAAAGTTGCCAAAACTATAAATTGGGGTCCCTATGGTTATTCTAGGGTTAAGGTGAATGATGAGAAAGTTATTCTAAGGTGTGGGCAAAAGGTTTTCTGTGTTCTTCCAAGGGAGAGGTTAGTATATTGCCTTGTAATCTTTGTTTTCATAGTGGAAGTTTGCATCCGTAGTTTTTTACCCTAGTTTGGGGTTTTTCCATGTATATCTTGTCTTGTGGTTTGTTTTGTATTGCTTTGATCTACTTCTAGTTTATATTTCTTTCTGTTTATCGTTTGTGGGTGAGGCCTGAGATTGGATTTAGGCTCACTGCGTTGTTGGCGTGCTGCGCAACAACTGGTATCAGAGCTATTGGTTTAGTTCTATTGAGAGCGATGGCGGAAGATGGAAAAACTAGAATTGAGAAGTTTGATGGTTCAAATTTGGCCTTCTGGAAGATGCAGATAGAGGATTATCTGAATCAGAAGGACCTCTATATTCCTCTAGGAGGAAAAGAGAAGAAACCATAAAAGATGACAGATGATGAATAGTTTTTACTGGATAGGAAGGCTTTAGGAACGATCCGACTCTCTTTGTCTAAGAGCGTCGCTTTCAATATATCCAAGGTAAAAACGACAAAAGAATTAATGGAAGCCCTAACCACCATGTATAAAAAGCCCTCAACATCCAACAAGGTTCATCTTATGAAACAACTATTCAACATGAAGATGCCAGATGGTGGGAGCGTGGCTGAACATCTAAACGAGTTCAATATAGTCACGAGCCAGTTGGAATCCGTTGGCATTGCTTTTGAGGATGAGGTCAGGGCATTATTGATCTTATCTAGTTTGTCAGACAGTTGAGATGGTTTGGTGATTGCTGTGAGCAATTCTTCAGGATCGATAAAGCTGAAATTTGATGATGTGGCCGGTCTAATTCTCAGCTAAGAATCTAGAAGGAAGGCATCGGGAGTTTCAGGGGATTCAGGGAATGCTCTAAACGTTGAAGGAAGAGGAAGATCACTGAACAAAGGAGACAATAAACACGGGCGTTCTAAGTCGAGGAAGAAGTCTAATGGACCGAAAGACAAAGATGGGTGTTGGCATTGCGGCAAGAAGGGGCACATGAAACGTAATTGCAGGGCGCTCAAGAAACAAGAAGAAAGCTCTCAAGGCGGGAAGGATTCGGTGAATCTGTCTGAGGAGAGCGACACAAAGGCGTTGATCTTGTCTCTTGATGCAAGGAATGAGTCTTGGGTTAGAGACTCGGGTGCTTCGTTTCATACTACTTCGTGTAAGGAAGTTCTGCGTGATTATGTGTCAGGTGACTTTGGGAGAGTCTACCTGGGTGATGATGAGCTGTGCAATATTGTTGGAAAGGGGGATGTTCATGTAAATCAGAAAGACGAAATGGTCTTGAAATTGAAGGATGTCAGACATGTACCGAGTTTGAAACGTAATCTGATCTCAATGGGACAGTTGGCCGATACCGGTAATATGACGACATTCACCAGTGACTCCTGGAAGATCACAAAAGGTGCCTTGGTAATATCTTGAGGCAAAAAAGAATGTACTTTGTACGTGACTTCAGGATCGTATAGTTCACTTGCAGTCGCATCAACTGGAGTGAATGGGCAGTTATGGTATCAAAGGTTGGAACATATGAGTGAGAAAGGGATGAAAGTGTTATTGTCAAAAGGGAAGCTACCAGAGCTGAAGTCTATTGACTTGGAATTCTGCGAGGACTACGTGTATGACAAGCAGAAGAGGGTAAGCTTCAAGAAGACGGGACGCGCTCCAAAGACACATCTGTTGGAGCTTGTACACACTAATGTGTGGGGACCGACACAGGTATTATCTCTTGGTGGCTCACGTTATTTTGTTACCTTTATTGATGATGCTAGTAGAAAATTGTGGGTCTACTTCTTAAAACATAAATCTGATGTATTTTATGTATTTAAGAAGTGAAAAGTTATGGTAGAAAATGAGACAGGTAAAACAGTAAAGTGTCTCAGATCTGACAATGGAAGAGAGTATTGTGATAAGAGGTTTGAGGAGTATTGTGTAGCAAATGGAATCAAACATCAGAAAACGACTTCAGGGACACTACAACAGAATGGTGTGGCTGAGCGCATTAACAGGATCATTCTTGAGCGCTTCAGGGGTATGAGGTTACATGCAAGGTTGCCCAAGACCTTTTGGGCAGATGCTGTGAATACTGCCGCATATCTCATCAATAGAAGTCCCTCAGCACCATTGGATGGTAGGCTACCAGAAGAAGCGTGGACTGGGAAGGAAGTGAACCTTACACATCTCAAAGTGTTTGGTTGCACTTCATATGTTCACATTGATGCAGAGCACAGAAACAAGCTGGATACGAAGTTCAGAAGGTGCACGTTTATAGGCTATGAGCAGCATGATTTTGGCTACAGGTTCTAAGATGCAGAAAACAGGAAAATCATCAGAAGCAAAGACGTAGTCTTCAATGAAAAAGTGATGCATAAGGGCAGTGTGCAGGAAAATAAGGCCGAGAAAAAAGAATTCGTAGAGTTGGAAGAGTTACCGGACATGGATGTTATAACGCCACAGGATGAGGTAGAGCCGCATACATCGGTTGTGAGGAGGTCTACTCGGGAGAGGAGACCCACGGTCCGATATTCACCCTCCTTACTTTATTTACTACCGACGGATAATGGTGAGCTAGAGTGTTTTGAAGAGGCGTTACAGTCAGATACACGGGTTAAGTGGGAACAGGCTATGGATGATGAGATGTACTCTCTTGAGTCTAATCGTACATGGGAGCTAGTCATTCTACCCAAGGGTAAGAAAGCTCTTCATAACAAGTGGGTTTACAGACTGAAGGAGGAACACGATGGTTCGAAACGGTACAAGGCCAGATTGGTTGTGAAAGGATTTCAACAAAAGGCAGGTATCGATTTCACTGAAATATTTTCATTAGTAGTGAAAATGTCTACGATTCGCATGGTCATGAGTATAGTGGCTTCAAAGGATTTACATCTAGAACAGCTACATGTTAAGACAGTCTTTCTTCATGGGGACCTTGAAGAAGAGATATATATGCATCAGCCGACAGGATACATGGCACCAGGTAATGAGAACAAGGTGTGCAGACTGAAGAAGAGTCTATATGGCTTGAAGCAGGCCCCGAGGCAGTGGTATAAGAAGTTCGACAGTTTCATGTTCGGAAATGTTTTAGGAGATGTCATGCAGACCATTGTTGTTACTTGAAGAAGTTTGATACGTCTTACATCATCCTTCTTTTGTACGTTGATGATATGTTTGTGGTCGGTTCAAGCATGAAGGATATCTCAGATCTCAAAAGACAATTGTCTAGAGAATTTGCCATTAAGGATTTAGGAGCTACAAAATAAATCCTAGGCATGAGGATAAAGCGTAACAGGGAAAACAAGAAATTAGTTTTGTCACAGGCAGAGTACATAGCCAAGGTACTTGATCGATTCAATATGGGAGGTGCTAAACTAGTTAACACTCCATTAGCCAACCACTTCAAGCTATCTAAGGAGAAAGGTACAAAGACGTAAGAGGAACAAGACTACATGGCTAAAGTCTCATACGCGTCAGCTATTGGGAGTCTCATGTATGCTATGGTGAGCATAAGGCCAGACATTTTTCAAGCAGCGGGAGTTGTTAGCAGGTTCATGAACAACCCTGGGAAGGAACATTGGGAAGCTGTGAAGTGGATCCTTAGGTACTTGGTAGGTACTACGGACATAAAGTTGTGTTATGGTGGATTGGAAATCAAGTTACAAGGCTACTGTAGACACCCCACCCAGGCTAATATCTTGATTTTGTTAAGACAATCCGAGAACCATGATCATATCCTAAACCTAACCCTAATCCTAACCTGAGCTATCATGAGTCATCATTCAATCCAGACCATGTCCAAAATCAACCTATTTCTCGAATCATTTTCGGGTAACAATCGAGCCGACTTCAAGCCATTTTGAGCCAAATATCCAAAACGGACTTTGTTTCGCTCTAAGGACCCAAAAAAGGACTCACTAGATGAATTTCGAGGGAAACCGTACCGAAGCGATAGTTTGACTACCGCCGGCGGTAGTCAAACTACCGCTTGCTCCCAAAAAATGTGTGCGGAGCCAGTCACACTAGTTTCAGACTCAGCCAAGTCGGGGCGGTAGTCGGATTACCGCTGGCGGTACTCGGAGTACCGCCGCGTGCAGCCGGAGCAGGGACAGCTGTCCCAGCATCCAAAGTCAACTCTCCCATACATTTACCCCCCTCATCCTCACTATTTACTGTTTTACCAGCCCCTTTAGCCAATGAGAGCACGCCACATGACATCTCTCTCCTCTCCACCAATTACCACATGCCACATCATATTTACCCTCCTCTTGTCCTCTATTTACCAAAAAACCATTGGAAAGGGCTATAAATAGCCCTCTCCCCTTTCATTTTCACCAATAAGCCACCAAGAGAGGGAAAGAGTGAGAGAAAAAGAGAGGAAGAGAGAGAGAGAGAGAGTGAGGAGGAGAGTGAAGGAAGGGAAGGAGCTCCCAAGCCTTCAAACCCCAAAATTTTCAGCCATCTCCCAGCCTTTACCTCAACCTTTCAAACCCCCTAAGCCTAGCCTAGAATGATCATGGTTCAATCAACATCTTAGCCTACTCAAGAATCAAGCCAAGGATCCATTTACATACAAGCAATCATCATGACATCTACTCTCTTCTCAATCCTCCTGCTTCTCTAGATCTCTAGCGGGCGTATGCTCTGTGACTTGCCGTACATCGGATCCTGTCACATCAGAAATTCCTAGTGATCTAGTCCACTTTTCTTATCTCTTTGCATAAGCATCATCATATCCGCCCTCTAGACACATTGACGGACGTATGCTCTGTAGTCTGCCGAAATACTCGGATCTTGCTACATCAGAAATCCACGTGTGACTAGTCCCATCATGACCGTAGCATCATCATCATCCCTTGAGATTATTTTACCACACTAAGTCGAGACCGTACACTTGTACGGACAGAGAGGGTGCCTAACACCTTCCCTCTTTGTAACCGAGGTCCCTTACCCGGAATCCCGGATCGTAGACCAGGAGTCAATCTAAAGTCGGAGAATCTTCAGATTTCTCCAACCTTACGTATTCCGTGGTTCTAGCCGACCGCGGGATTCTGAGATTATTCAGCTAGTGGCGACTCCAACAATCACAAGTCAACTTAATCACCCCCAGCATCACCACAACAACATATCTTTCACAACAACGTAGACACCGATTTTTCAGTGTCTACAGAATGGCGACTCCGCTGGGGAAAGTCTAGAACGCACTAGCTGAGACCCGACTCGACAACGTGTGGTATACTAATCTCAAGGGACATTTATCACTGCATTCATACAAAACAAAAAAAAACTTTGGCTTATACTTGTTTAGGCAAAGATTCAAACCATGACCACTCGATCCCGTGCAGCCATGACTTCTCAAGCGACCCATGAAGAAGAGCCTGCACCCCAACCAACTCCTGAAATATCTGCACCTGCACCCGCACCCGCACCCATGCCTACACCCGTACCCTTACCAATAGCTCCGACAGAGTTGCCAGCCAATGTCACCACACAAGAGCTACTACTTCGAACAATGCAAGAGCTACTGTTTCGCCTGGTGCCAAATGCCACACCGAATACACAGATGACCCAGCCTAGTGTGCAGAACAGCCCACTCCCTCAGACCCCTTTTGCCTTCTCTCTCATTCCTCCAACAAATCCTGTGCTCCCTCTCCCAGAAGAATCAGCACAAGATCAACAACAGCAAGCAATCGGGAGCAACCCTCCCCCACATCTCTACTCAACACATCACAACAATCCGGTCACAGCACATGCAAATCACAGACAAGAACTGGCGGATGCCCATGAAGGGGGCCAGTTTCGAGTCCAGCTCACTCCCCCTAACGGGAGTAACCTCCCGGAATTGGCAGATACCCCAGGTGGGAGCCATTTCCGAACATCCCACCCTCCTCCGAAAGGGAGTGGTGTTCAATTCCAGCTACCTCCCGCCACCGGGAGTCCACCTTCTTTCCATCAAACCCCCATTCTGGATCCATATGAAGAGGAAGCAGCACAAGCCCTATAGCAAGGGGCAAGATACCCGCAACAAAGTAAGTCAGAAATTGAGGAATTACGAGAGCAGTTACAAATGGTGCAAAATCAACTCCAGAGACAACAAGGTGTGGATCATCCATCCACCAAGTTCAGGGACCTCTGTCCCTTCCCAGACGCCCGGGTACCTCCAAATTTTGAGGTACCAAAGTTCAAAAGGTATGACGGTAGTGGGTGCCTCACAGCACATCTAAAAGCCTTTTGTGGGGAGCTCAATGCGATAGCAGGGAATGATGGAGCTTTGATAAGACTTTTCCAGAAATCCCTTAAGGGTGACGCTCTGGATTGGTACACCTCATTAGATAGCCACCAAATCAGAACCTGGGAAAAACTTTCCCAAGCATTCATTGACAGGTTCTCATACAACCTGAACATGGCTCCAAGGAGAGCTGACTTGGCTGCCCTAAGGCAAAAAAGCGATGAATCTTTATCAGCATACGTAGGACGATGGCGAGCTATGGCAGCTCGAATGAGAAACCCCATCGATGATGAAGAGCAGATATCCATGATTGTGCATTCAGCACATCCCAGCATTTCAGGATATCTGATCTCGTATCCGTACATAAACTTCTCCCAACTCATCCGAGCCGGAGAACAAGTAGAAGCTGGGATCAGAGCTGAAACCATCTCCCCATGGCCACATCAGACCCCCTCAATCAAAAGAAACATAGTCGAGGGGAAACCTATTGGATACGGGAATGGAAACAGCGCTGCTCCCATGCAGCGTACTACTAAAGTTAACAACATCATCGCTAACACTCAAGGCAACCAGTATGCTCCACCACCAGAGCCACGGTAGGACAGGCAATACCAGCCACAACAGAATAGGCAGTACCAACCCCAACAAACCCAACAAGGATATCAGGCACAGTCATCTCAACAACAATCACAATAGCCTAGGGGAAATGCTCAAGGACCATACAAGCAAGGAATGTTAGGGAGGAAGTTCACTCCGTTAGCACAATCATACAGCCAAGTGCTAACAATGCTCATGCAAAAGCAACTGTTAACACCCCTCCAGCCTCGACTTCCACCTAATCCCTTGCCACCTGGTTACAATGAAAATCAGTACTGTGCGTATCATCAGGCTCCTGGCCATCTAACGGACCGTTGCTTCGCTTTGAAACATGCGGTCCAAGATTTGATCGAAAGCCAGAAGATTGCGATCACCCCACAGGCCAACAATACAGTTCAAGCCAACATTCTCCAAAATCCCCTGCCCTCGCATCAGGCAGGACCCAGCACATCCAGCACCTCTACTGTCAATCACATTGAAGGAGGTCAACCCACATATGCTTATCCACATCATTCCATCCAAGCAATCATGCCCGACACAGCTAATCGGACATGGGGACACCAGCAAGCACCATCGCCTGGACCACAGGTGTCTCTTGAAGCAGCACCAGCTACTCAACCTCTCATATTTCTTGAAGCGGCGCCAACATTTCAGCCTCTCGTGACTTTGGAAGCAGCACCCAACAGGTCATACCCTCAGAACCTCACCCTCCAAGGGACACACTCAACTCCATCCTCGGCATATCCAAAAAGGTTGAATTCTGAACCTGTCATCCTCCCGATAGGTCTTCCTGATCTAACTCTGCCAACCTTGCAAGGGGCACCCTCAGTTCAGGCCCCGCAATTCCTGATGCCTCATCAACTGGCACATGCCCAAAGGATCCCTCCCCCACATCAAAGGAAAGAAGAAAAATCCATGGCCACAACTAATCAGAACTTGGTGACACCTCAGAAGATATCACTGAGTCTACCACAAACTATTCCAGTAATGACCCCTCAGCCTCAAGAACCATTGGTATACCTGGAAGGAAGAGCGGTTCCTTCCTATAACCCGAAGGCAGTCCCATGGCACTACCCAGAACGCGATGAAGTGGGTAACAATGGGAGATACCTCAGGAGAGATAGTCAGAACCTAAAAGAAACCCGAGGAGTTTCATTGGGAACCACTAGCAAAACTGACGCTGCTTATGACATAGCAGCCCAACTCAAAACCATTCCCGCACAAATATCTATCTGGGAACTCCTATGCACGTCAAGGTCGCATCGAGAAATCTTTGCGAAGACCTTGAATGATGCCCATATCTCTCCTGACGTACCTCCCGAAATGGTGGCAAGTATGATTGGTCAACTTCTTGCACCACAAGCCATCACCTTCTCTGACGATGAGCTACCACCCGAGGGCCGTGAGCACAGGCGCTCACTAAACATAATGGCTCACCACAAGAATTTCAAGATCCCACTTGTGCTCATCGATAATGGATCCAGTCTCAACGTTTGCCCTTTAAGGACTGTTGAACGGCTGGGGATAGAACCATCCTCCTTCAGACCCAGTACCATGAGCGTTAGAGCTTTCGATAATTCCTGAAGGCAAGTGGAGGCGGAAATCGACCTAGAATTACAAATTGGACCAGAAGTGACCCTTGTCACATTCCAGGTCATCGATATCCCTGCCTCATTTAACCTTCTCTTAGGGCGGCCATGGCTCCATGCTGTTTGAGCCATCCCATCTACCCTCCACCAAAGGGTTAAATTCCCTTCGGGAAATCGAATCATCTCAATACTGGCTGAGCCAGAAACCATCCTCCCGGTGACGGTCAGTATCCCAGAAACTGACATTCCAGTGATTGACATTCAGCATACAGAAGGCGACATTCCATATCACAGTTTTGAATTCGAAAAAGTGAACGCGATCGCTAACCCTCGCCCTCTAGCTGCTGAATACGTCATTCCCCCTGCTGAACGATTGGTCCTAAATTACCGTACCAAGTTCCATGAAAAAGGTATGGTAGTGAAACCAGCACATGCCAATGTACAGAGACAGGGACTGGGATATCAGCCGACATCGGAAGATCAGGCTGAAAGGCCAAAAAGGGGCCAACTGTTTAAATGCACACCCATCGAGTTTGTCAAAGCTGGGACAATTTATGAGGACAAAGTGGTATCTCTTGAGGACCAATTCCAAGCACTTAGACTCGCAAAACAGACTAGACAGGAGTCTATCTGGCCACCAATAAGGTGGGATCGGATCCTCAGGACATCAGAGGAACACACAAGGCCAGGGGCAGAACCCCCAGATCCACCGCATGAGACTAGGGGCATGGAAACAGGTCCATCCGCAAGTGACCCAAAACTGGGAATGCCCTTTGCAGGCAATGTAGGCCAGAATAAGGAGACACCCATTCAGGGGAACACAGGGTAGAAGCAACCCATCCATTGGGTTGACAAAGGTAAATGGCTTGCTCTGGATTGGACGGATGTCCAAATCCCGTCCCAGGAATCCGAGAAACAAGAGGAATTTCAACTCCTGGGCACAGAGGTCGAATCAGATTTGACTTTGAGCCCAGCCCAGCAGACATAATGGTCATCGAGACAGGTGACCCACAGGAACAACATGGCAGATCAGCAAGACCGAAAGGGGAAAAGAGCCTGGATGGTCAGCCATCCCCCTAACAATCGAATCAGCCAGCGAACCATTCGCTAACACTGGCTTTTAAAAAAAACCGCCAATGTAAATAGCAATTGGTATCCCGAACCAGGACAAGACCAATCATGGTTTGCGACACCGTCCTGTTCAGGATATCTTGGCAACACAAAAAAATCAAAAAATCTTTCAAATACAAAAACATCAAAAAATCTTTCAAATACAAAAACATCACATATTCCTCAAAATCACAAAACATCAAAAAATCTTTCAAATACAAAAACATCATATATCCCTCAAAATCACAAAACATCAAAAAACTTCCAAAATACAAAAACAATAGAAAATTTTTCAAAAATCGCTGTGCCAAACACTTCTCATGACAAGCATGAGTTTGAAGTCGACTCATATGATTTCGATCTAGAATTAGACTTCGAACTCATGGGTTTGGATGAAGCCCCGGATGTGGGAAATGATGATACCGCTCTTGAATTCGAGGATTCCCTCGAAAAATTTGAAACAAGGGCCAATGTTGTGGCAGACGACTTCGAAATTGTGAACTTAGGGTCGATGGAATCCCCCAGGGAAGTGCGTATCGGGAAATCGCTTCCCCCAGAATACAAGCAGAAGATGATGGAGTTTCTGAAACCGAGGTTGTCCAACTTTGCTTTCTCTTACGAGGACATGCCAGGGCTCGATGAAGACTTGGTGGTGCATCATCTGCCAACAAAGCCGGACATGAAGCCAGTCAAGTAAAAGCTGCGAAGGATGAAGCCAGAATGAGCCCTAAAAATCCGTGATGAAGTCATCAAGCAATACAACGTGGGATTTCTGGTAGTCTCCAACTACCCGGAATGGCTCGCAAATATCGTACCAGTTCCGAAAAAAGATGGGAAAGTCAGAATGTGCATCGACTTTAGGGACCTCAACAAAGCAAGCCCTAAAGACGACTTCCCTCTGCCCCATATCGACACACTGGTAGATAATACTGCTGGACACAAGATCTTCTCCTTCATGGACGGTTTCTCCGGTTACAATCAGATCAAGATGGCCGTCGAAGACCGTGAGAAGACTTCCTTCATCACGCCATGGGGAACCTTCTGCTATCGGGTCATGCCCTTCGGATTGAAAAATGCAGGAGTTACGTATCAGCGAGCCATGACTGCCTTGTTTCATGACATGATAAACAAGGAGATGGAAGTTTATGTGGACGACATGATTATCAAGTCTCGCACGATCGAAGGACACTTTGAAGATCTCAAAAAGCTCTTCGACAGGCTGGAAAAGTTCAAGCTCCGCCTCAATCCGCAAAAATGTGTCTTCGGTGCAACCGGAGGCAAGCTTTTAGGCTTCATTGTTGGCGAAGACGGTATCAGGGTGGATGAGACCAAAACCAAAGCCATCATCGAGATGCCACCGCCTAAGACTGAGAAAGAAATTCGGGGCTTCCTCGGGCGAATCCAATATATCAGCCGATTCATCGCACAACTCACTCCGGTCTGCGAACCCATATTCAAGCTGTTACGAAAGAACTCTCCAAAAGAATGGAATGACGACTGCCAAGCGGCCTTCGATAAAATCAAAAGATACTTACTAAATCCTCCAGTGCTCGTGCCGCCTACTCCAGGTAGGCCACTTCTGTTGTATATCTCTGTCGCAGCGGAAGCAATCGGATGTGTCCTCGGCCAACACGACGATACGGGAAGAAAGGAACAAGCGATTTACTATCTAAGCCGACGGTTTACAAGCTACGAAGCCAAATACTCCAGCATAGAAAAGACATGCCTCGCCCTAGTTTGGGCAACACAACGGCTAAGGCAGTACATGATCACTCACCCGATACTTCTGCTCGCTCGCATGGACCCGTTGAAATACTTGTTCGAAAAACCGGCACTGACGGGCAGAATCGCAAAATGGCAGTTACTGCTTTCTGAGTTTGACATCACATATGTCACCCAGAAGGCAATCAAGGGGCAAGCACTGGCCGATCATTTAGCAGCATACTCCCTGCCCAACTACCAACCTCTGAAGACCTTCTTCCCTGACGAGGACATCCTTCAGATTGAGAAGAAGAGGAAAGAAAGGCAGGAGAGTGGACACTCTTCTTCGACCGAGCTGCAAACTCGAAGGGGAGTGGAGTAGGCGTCATACTCTACTCCCCCGAAGACGTCCCAGTTCCTATATCCAGAAGACTAGCATTCCAGTGCACCAACAATGTAGCTGAATATGAGGCATGCATCGCCGGTCTAAGAGAAGCCATCATCCTCAACGTAAAGAAGTTACGGGTCTTCGGAGATTCGCAACTCATCATCAATCAGATAAATGGCGATTGGAAGACCAAGGATGAGAAGCTGATTCCTTATCATGTCTATCTGGAAAATTTGATCGAGGAGTTCGAAGAGATCACATTCTCTTACATGCCTCGGGTCAAGAATCAGTTTGCGGACGCTCTAGCTACCCTCTCTTCAATGCTGGAAATCCCAAAAGGAGTTGCTGAATGGGAACTCACTGTCGAACACCAGGAGGAACCTGCATTTTGCCTACAAATCGAAGAAGCTGAACCTGCCCCAAATGATCAGCCATGGTACACAGACATTAAAGAATACCTCGAACACCAGAAGTACCCGGAAGGAGCAGCTCTGACTGATCGACGCACAATACAAAGATTAGCATCTCAGTTCGTGATCACTGGGGGTATCCTATACAAGCGATCCTTCAACCAAGTCCTTCTCCGCTGTGTGGATGAGACAGAGGCAGCCCAGATCATGTCAGAAATCCACGAAGGACTATGCGGCCCGCATATGAATGGACACATGATGGCAAAGAAATCCTACGACTCGGCTATTACTGGCTTACAATGGAGACAGATTGTTGCAAGCACGTCAGGAGATGCTTCAAGTGTCAGGAGTACGCAAACCAGATCCATGCGCCTGCCTCCGAACTCTATAACTTGACGGCACCATGGCCCTTCTCTGTATGAGGACTCGACATCATAGGTAAGATCAGCCCTAAGGCTTCAAACGGGCATGAATACATCCTGGTGGCAGTAGATTACTTCACTAAATGGATAGAAGCAGCATCCTATACCACCATCGCAGCATCTCAGGTGGTCAGATTCATAAAGAATAACATCATTAGCCGATATGGGGTCCCTCAGGCCATTATCACTGATAATGGAACTCCGTTCGTCAACAAAAGGATGGCGATTTCCTCGACAAGTTTAAAATTCAACGCCATCGGTCAAGCCCCTACCGTCCTCAAATGAATGGTGGAGTGGAAGCCACAAACAAGACTATCATCCCCATACTCGAAAAGATGGTGAAGACATATCGTGACTGGTCAGAAATGCTTCCTTATGCACTCTGGGCTTATCGCACGTATGTACGGTCTGCTATAGGTGCAACTCCATATGAGCTCGTTTACGAAATGGAAGCAGTACTACCAGTCGAAATCGAAATCCCCTCACTGTGAATACTGCTGGAAAGTGAAGTCGAGGAAGGCGAGTGGCAACAAGCAAGATACGATCAGCTGCATCTGGCAGATGAAAAGCGCATGCGGGCGCTAAGCCACTCCCAATGCTATCAAAGAAGGATCGCTCGAGCTTACAACAAGAGAGTCCGAAAGAGAAGTTTCAAAGTCGATGACATGGTCATGAAACGTATCCTGCCGCCTCATTTGGCAGATCCTAGAGGAAAATTCAAACCATTGTGGGACGGACCACTGATCATTCGGGAAGTACTCCCAGGAGGTGCTCTTCGGCTCACCAATCTGAAAGGCGAGGATCTTCCCGAGCCCATCAACGCCGACAACGTGAAAATCTATCACGGGTAACCTTACCTAACCTTGTCAATGATTACAATTGAAAGGCTGCATCTCCCACCTCCCTACCAAAAACAAAACTATATATATCCACCAATTACCCTTTCCAGAAACACCCATCATGTCCCCCAAAACAAAAAAGAAGAAAAAAAAAAGAGAAAGAAAACAAAAAAAAAAAAAAAAAAAAGGAAAAGACAAAAAGAAACCTCAATAAGAAGACCCAGAAAGAAAATAAAGAAACCCATCCCTCATCCCTAGTAATCCCAAAATAATTTCAAGCAGCTTACGATTGTGCTTAGAGACAAGGACAGGCGGGAAGCCAATCGGCCGACTATGGATGAAGTTCCCCTGTCACTCCCAGCACTCTGATAAAACCAAAAAAAGAAGAGAATAAATGCATGCCTAAGTGAAAGGGGCGAGTTGAAAACTTGAAAAGGCGGCTCGAGTAAAAACAGCAAGCATGTAGCGGACTTGGTGAAAACCTGAAAGGGCGCCAAGGGCAAAATAGCACAAGCTGCCAAGGGGCAGGCAAGATCAAAAACCCGGGACGTAGTGAAAATCCGAGAGGACACTACGGGCAAAAATGACGGGAAGAGCCGGACGTAGTGAAAACCTGAAAGGGCGCTACGGGTAAAAATGGCGAGAAATAAATAATAAAATAAAAGTGAAGGAACAGAAGAAGCCAAGGCAGCAAACGTCACAACAACATACAAAGAAGGATCAACTTCAGATCAGTACTCTATCAGATGCTGCTCAAATCTAGGGGAGGCAATCCCGGACACCTTCTCAGGGAACCAAGACCCCAAAGGAACACAGTCTAGAATACTGTACACAACGTGGGCTGAGCCCAAGATTCTGATCCCAATCATCCAGAGTACAAATCCAAACATGAGCAAACATTGCACGAACAAAATATTTCATTCTTTTAAACTATTTTGCAAATACACTATTTTTCCTTTTATAACAAAAATCCTTTGTGCATACAAAATAAGTAGTCAATCAACAACAGAGATTACAGGTAAGCTCCTACCTCTCATATACCAACAATCTCTCCCTGAGTCTCTCTATCTCCATGCGCAGGTAGAAGATCTCATCCCTGTCCAGACGATGTGTCGCAAGCATGCTCTCATCATACCGCCGCCCTACGGCTAGTCGGCGGGCCATGTCCTCACACGAATGGCGAAGCACAGCAATCTCACTAATCAGGTGGCCATGTGTGGCTAACAGAAATGAAGGATCAATGAAAGGCCGCTCCTCAAAAGCCTCAAAAGAATCAATAACGCAGGAGGAAGACGAAGCAATGTCACCTATCATATCCTGATCAGCAGCCTCATCTGCCAAATGCCAGCCTGGAACCTGACGATACAACGACTGCTCTGTAACCCATCGCTGGTATGGTACCGTCGCCATAGGAGGAGCCCAAGACTCAAGGCCTAGAGCCGTCGCATCCAAAGAACCCTGCCAGGAAACCCAGACTCGCCTATACAGGGATGTCAAATCAGATGGAAGAGAGGAATGTCCAAATCCAGAAAAGGCGAACTCCGGGACGTCCTGCCAGAAACCAAACTGGCGAAGGAAGCGTACGGGATGATAGGAGCAGCATCCCCGAAGGCCAAGCAACAGCAAAGGAGTGCGAGCCGCACTACAGATCAGGGGCTCTCGACATAGCCAAGTAGCCTCCCAGCTGATCTCCCACCCTCGAAGCTGAGAAAGCATACGGCGATACAATGACTCTGTGGCCTCAGCACCACATGGAAGGTCGTCGAGCAATAAGCGCAGCACATCATTACGACGAGAATCGGGAAATGCAAGCACAGGAGTCATGTACAAGTGTTCCCATAACCATACCTGGGAGAAGCTTAAATTAAGCTCAAAATTCCAACAAAAAATAGGATGCATGAGAAAGTGGCAAAAGAGCAGAAAGTACCTGAAGAAATGAGCAGCAGCCTCTGAGGATGCGGGTATGTCCGAGGGAACATTCAGTCAATCCCAAGAAAAGCTCCGCCAGCACTACCGAAACGATGCTCCTGCGACAAAGAACACATCGGAAGACATCTAGAAGAACTACTAGTGATGACCGTCTCCATCCTGAAAAGAGCAGCTCAGCTAAGGTGCAAAATATCAGTGCATTCAGGCACTGGAGCTGACGATCAGATCCAGGTCTCCCACGGCCAGTAGAGCAGCGGTCGTATAAGACCTCCAGGGAAAGCTCACCAACTCCACCCTCCGCAGTAGGAAGATCAACGGGAAATCCGAACCATGAGACCAGATCAGAAGGGCGAACCAACTCTGACGAGGGAATATACGCCTCTCGAGTCAAGAGAAGGCCTGACAGACGCGCGAACTCCTCCAACGATGGACCCAACTCTAGATCATTGAAGGAAAACAAGTTCAGGGATGGTACCCAGTCATACAGTGCCGCACTCAGCAGTCGTCAGTCTAAGCGAACTCGGTGAAAATGGAGAACCTCTCGAAAGCCTAAAGAGTCCAACTCGAAGATCTCAGACTCGGTCAAACTGTCAATCCAAATATGTAATCGCTCAGAACAAGTGCCACGCGGCTGCAGTCGACAAGTCCGAACAAGCACGCCCTCAACAATCTGAATCCCTGGGTCCACCGATGGGTCATCAAAAATGGGCATGCCCTCATCTAAAAGGTCAATCTCGTGATGGTGAAAGAAGCCAGACGCGCCCATCGCATCTCGCAGTGTATCCCGAAAAGCCTCAACAGGAGGACCTGAATCCCCGACAACTGCTACGTCGGGAGGTGTCTGAAATGAAGAAGCCCCAATAGCTGCAACATCTGGAGCATCCCAGTGGCACATAAGAGCTACATCCTGTACGACAACAGGAGCTGATTGTCCGACCATCGCCTCGAAATCTGCGCCAAAAATCTGACTCAGGCCGCCTGTCGGAAGTCCATCATCTACCAGATCCAAGCCATCTAAAGCGCCAAGAGGAGGCCCGTCATCCACCAAAATCTGATCCAAGCCATCCACACCATCCATAGTTATCCTCCCATCCATCAAAGCATCCATAGCCATCCCTCCATCAAGCAAGCCATCCACACCATCCATAGTTATCCTCCCATCCATCAAAGCATCCACAGCCATCCCTCCATCAAGCAAGCCATCCACACCGTCCATAGCTATCCTCCCATCCATCAAAGCATCCATAGCCATCCCTCCATCAAGCAAGCCATCCACACCATCCATAGCCATCTCCCCATTATCCAAGGCACCCACACCATCCATAGCCATCCCTCCATCAATCAAACCATCCAATCCCATCAATCCATTAATGGGAAAGGGATCCAAGCCATAAATGGTATTCATTTCTTCAAGAGGGCCCATCACTCCTCCACCTACCCCCATCAATCCACCCATAAACTCCCTATCATTTATGGAACTACCCACCTCTTCACCATCAATGAACCTACCTAACCCATCATCATGATTGGCCATGATGAATCAGAAAAGGAGAAAGAAACAAGGGATGGATGAGACAAAAAAGAAAGGACAAAATGGAACCAAAAGGGACGATCAGAGAACGGACGGACGAGAATGCCAGAGGAAGGGACAAAAAGAATGAAAAGAGAATAACAGGGTTTGCTGGAAGAAAAGATGGACGGAGGCGGTAATCGGATTACCGCTAGCGGCAATCGGAGTACCGTTTCAGAACAGAGGTGTCATCACTGACTCACTGCAGCACCTGACAGAGCAGGCAGAACGGGTAAATGTCAACGAGCGGTAGTCCGACTACCGCCGGCAGCAGACCGATTACCATCGGCGGCAGTCCGACTACCGCCCCGGCCCACTCCAAATAAAATTCGAGTCAGATCCACTTCAAGAGGTAAAGAACAAGTAATATGCTCCTATGTGTCCGATTGGATAAAAGTAACTGTGAGAGCAGAAGACAAATGCTGGGCAAACTGAAATTTCATATCAAATGAAGGGGATTATACAGTTGATGAACTAATCGTCATCCAAAAAATAGGCATCATTATCTTTGCTATGAAAATGAGGTCCCAAGATCCCTCCTCCAGCAAAGCGGGCGCCACCACCAGGAGCATAACCAGGCTGAAGAATCGGACCCATGCCGTACTGCTCAGTCCAAGAGCTGTACTCTCTGTCCGGGTCGACAAAGGCGCTGGCTTCGTAGCCCTCCAAAGCAGCGGTCAACTCTCTCTGTGGCACAGATCTCCAATCAGATGGTCCAGATGGCGGACTAAGCGGGACCAAAGGGCTGCCAGTCAGCCTGCCAAAAAAGTCTCTCCCAGATACCATTTGGTCACCCGCGGATCCTCCAGGATACAGCGTCGTCGAGAGGCCTGGAAAGCCTCCTGTGCACCAGGAGTAAGAGCTGCATTCGACTGAAGATATGACCGAGTATGAAACTACCAAAAAAGGAAGAAAAGGTAAAGATTGTCAGACACGCAGAAAAACAACATATGGGCAATACAGGGCAAGATAAATCACTCACATCGTCAGGAACGAGGGCATCAACATTCGACCTCCAAGCAAGATCAGAAAACAAACGTGTACGGCTGCGGTTATCCTTGTACCACAGCATCATGCGCGGGAATGGAGGCGAATGATTGATCAGAGTGGGTGCCAGGTGAGGAAAGTGGTCAAAAAAGTAAACCTGCGCCACACCAAAATTAGGGGAAGACACATCAGACCATCCTCAAAGAGAATATTACAAAAGGATCCCAAGAAAGTACCTCAATGACTAGGTAAAAACCAGTCAAGGAGTGGCTGATGCAGCGGCTGGCCTTGTCCAGCCCTTCGTACAAATGCGCCAGGAGGGCGGCATTCCAGTTGTACGGCATAGGAAAGGTGATGTCTGTCACGAGCGATAACAGACGGGAACTCACTAATTCATTCCCATGACAGAAGATCATCGCTCCCATGGTGTATAAAATCAGGGCCCGAGCCTTTATTACAGCTGCAGCTTCAGTCTCAGGGATGCGTCTGGCGAAATTCGAAGAAAGCCACAAAAGTTTAAAGCGATGACCCGAAAATTCTGTGGCATCCTGGCATCATCCCTAATAGCTCTATCCAGTCATCCTCAGTAGGTACTGGAAGATCCTCCTCAAAGGGCACAGATCCACCATCATATGTAAGACCCAGCTGCATATATATGTCATATGGGGTGATCCCCCACTCTCCAAAGGGCAGCTGGAATGTATGTGTCTCGGGGTGCCATCGCTCGGCCAAGGCAGATAAGAGCGACATGTTCATCTTACTCAGACGAACCCGAAAAAGATGAGCAAAAGGGGTACGCTCCAGAACCTCAAAGAACAAGGGCTGAGGATCATGAAACCAGTCAGGCCAATGCCTTCTGACCCCACGCCCTCTAAGAATCGCAGGCGCACCGCCTTCCCGAGCTACGTCGGAAAGATGCCGACCCTCCCGCGGCACGAAACATGGGTCGGTCGAATGCTGAGACGGACCAGCCTCATTCCTACCTCGACGGGGCATACTGCACAGGCAAAGCCTACAGGTGAGTTCTATGTCAAGCCCACACTTTAAAAGATCCATCTCAAGAGCCCACTTTCAAGGACAGTCTTAAAAGGCCAATTTATTAAAAAAAAAAAAAAAAAAAGAGGATTCATGGTGAAAGGCCCATCTCAGAAGCCCATGTCCACAAACCCACCTTCAAGAGCCCGTTTTCCAAAATAACCCATTCCAAGGCTTAAATCCTCTCCAAAGTCATTGCCACTTTAAAATCAAAGGCCCGCTCAAAGATCAAGGTCCATTTTTAAAAAAAGGGGGGGAGGGGCCGTTTCAACAAATCCATGCATGATCCAATGGCTCAGATCATTCATCCATCCATACATGGTCTAGATCATTTCATCCAATGGTCCAGATCATCCAGATCATCCATACATGGTCTAGATCAATCATTCATCCATACATGGTTTAGATCAATCATCCATCCATCCATGATCCAAATCATTCAATCAATGGTCTAGATCATCCATACATGGTCTAGATCAATCATCCATCCATCCATGATCCAGATCATTCAATCAATGGTCTAGATCATCCATACATGGTCCAGATCATTCATACATGGCCCAGAATCCATCATCCAGGCCATTCACCCAGATCACTCATCCAATGGTCTAGATCATCCATACATGGTCCAGATCATTCATACATGGCCCAGATTATCCATCATCCAGATCATTCATCTAGACCACTCATCCACCATTCATGCATGATCCAGATCATTCAATCAATGGCCTAGATCATCCATCCGTCCATATGAAATCCAGATCAATTGTCTAGATCATCCATCATCCATTCACCATGATCCAGATTGGTAGTCCAGATTATCCATTGTCCAGATCAAACATCCATCATCCATTCATTCATGCATGATTCAAGTTAATGGTCCAGATCATCCATCATCCATCGTCCATGCATGATCCAAATCCATCATCCAGATCAATCATCCATCCACCCATCCAACGGTCCAGATTGTCCAAAAAAAAAAAACAAAAAAAAGAGATTAGACAAAATAAAAGGTGGGGCCCTCTTTCTTATCACACCCCACTCTAACAAATAAAAAATAAAAATAAAAACAAAAAAAATACATATGTACAGCCAGCAACTTGAATAAAAAAAAATAATAAAATAAAAAAAAAATAATAATAATAAATAATAATAAATAAAAAATATAATGCAAAATCCTGCAAGATCAGTGGTCTAGATTTCATCAAAACTGATCAACGGTCCTGATCATGGCCCTCCCAAAAAAAAAAGAGAGAGAGAAGGAGTGCAAGATCTCCTCAAGAGGGTGGCCCGCCAAAATCCAAGGGAAAATCCAACAGCCGAGAATACCTGAAATTAAAGAAAATATAAGGCAAAGAGAGCTCCAGGGACCACAAATGCATCCCTGGACGATCGGACGAGCGGGCTAAATGGGAAGAAGGCTGCATCGGACGGACCAGCGAAGAGGAACGGACCAGCGGTCCATGTGACGGACCGGCGGTAGCCGGACTACCGCTGGCGGCAGTCCGACTGCCGCCGCCGACAATCTGACATGGGGCAGTGTGCTGTCCCCCATGCCCACTCCTGTGACCGGTCCTCCCTTTGGACGGTGGACAAAGTCAAAAAGAATTTTTAAAAATAGACTTTTGTTTCTTCTACGGTTCAAAAAGGGTCTTCAAAAATTCCAAAAATAAACCTCTGATTCCAGAAACCTCCAAAATGTCCTAGAAAATTCTTAAAATAAACTTCAGTTCCTCTGAATTTCCAAAAAGGGTCCCAAAAATTTCTAAAAATAGATCTTAGTATTTCAAAACCCTTGGAAGGACCCCAGAGAATTTCAAAAGTAAACCTTTGTTCCAAAAAAACTCTAAAAAAACTCTCAAAAAAAATAAAGAAATAAAATAAAAAAAAATCAAAAAATCAAAAAAAAAAAAAATCAAAAAAAAAAACCCCGGAAAAATCCAAAAAATCTCTAACAATCCCCAAAACAAAAAAAAATAAAACAAAAAAATAAAAAACAAAAATAAAAATAAATAAATAAATAATTTCAAAGTCTTCAAAAAAATTTCAAAAAATCCCAAAATTTCCCAAAGGTTTTCAAAAATTCCACAAAACCTCCGAATTTTCTAAAGATCTCAAAATCTTCAAAAAATAAAAATAAATAAATAAATAATAAATAAATACCAAGTAACTCTAAAATAAATCCCCAGGCCCAAAAGGTTTGCTTCTTCTAAAAACATTAGCCCCATTAGTTTATTGGTGGAGGCCATCTGACTTTTTTGCATAAAAAAAAATTAGCCCCACTAATTATTAGTGGAGGCCATCTGACTTTCAAATAAAAACCGTTAGCCCCGCCAACTCATTAGTGGAGGCAATGCGACTGTTTACTTAACTTGCGAAAATAGAAAACCGAATGACGACGCCCCCCCGCGAATCGAACGGATATTTTTCAAAAAAAAATCTAAAAATAGTTTTAAATAAAATCCTCAAGGAGCCTAGCTCTAAAGAGGATAGTTTTCAAAAAACGCACGCGTCGCGCAATACACTGAGGAATCTTCCATATTCTCCAGTTGCGGTCAGTGCAAACAGTTAAATAAGACCCGATTTTTCGGTTTCCCGAAGGACGATCGAGTCCATACATGATATATGTACGATTGGCCAGATCTCTATAACTGGGCAGTCGTACAAATGCTAGTAAGATAAGTGGATCTATCTCTGGAAAAAATAATCAAACTCGAAGTGAAGACAATCCATTGTAACCAAAGTGTCAGACTCAGCAGATTGCACGGCAAATAGATTACCTGCACATACCTAGTCCGGAATGTTCGCAAAATTTGATCGAGTCCAAGTCGGCGTAGTGAGTTCCCCGTAAGGCCGCACCAACGCACAGGGCAGCTAACCACTTTGACGATCAAATGGAACGAACATTCCTAGGGTGATTACATAGCAAAGGAACGACAGACCTAACAGTACGGGAATCCTCGTAAAGCCGCGACGACGAATGCGCAGAGGCCCTTACTTTTCAAACTTACCCTCCAATGCTGTAAACAATCCGATGTGAAGAGGTTGTGATTGGTGATCCGTAAAGCCGCGACGAATGCGCAGGAGACAATCACAACGTTCCTCAACCCTCGTGATATGTGCAAGTCATCTTTTTCCAAACAGTCGACTGATAATGATACAATGGTAAGCAATAGATTTGAATCGCTACCCTTCATTTGACCAGAAGGGTGAGGTGTCCACTTGCTTTGACCTTCGGTTGCTCGCAACCTCGGTCAAAGAGGGGCATCTGTAGACACCCCACCCAGGCTAATATCTTGATTTTGTTAAGACAATCCGAGAACCATGATCATATCCTAAACCTAACCCTAATCCTAACCTGAGCTATCATGAGTCATCATTCAATCCAGACCATGTCCAAAAATGACCTATTCTCAAATCATTTCTGGGTAACAATCGAGCCGACTTCAAGCCATTTTGAGCCAAATATCCAAAACGGACTTTGTTTCGCTCTAAGGAACCAAAAAAGGACTCACCAGATGAATTTCGAGGGAAACCGTACCGAATCGGTAGTTTGACTACCGCCGGTGGTAGTCAAACTACCGCTTCCTCCAAAAAAATGTGCGCGGAGCCAATCACACGAGTTTCGGACTCAGCCAGGTCGGGGCGGTAGTCGGACTACCGCTGCGGTACTCGGGAGTAGTACCGCCGCGTGCAGCCGGAGCAGGGACAGCTGTACCAGCATCCAAAGTCAACTCTCCCATACATTTACCCCCTCATCCTCACTATTTACTGTTTTACCAGCCCCTTTAGCCAATGAGAGCATGCCACGTGGCATCTCTCTCCTCTCCACCAATTACCACATGCCACATCACATTTACCCTCCTCTTGTCCTCTATTTACCAAAAAACCATTGGAAAGGGCTATAAATAGCCCTCTCCCCTTTCATTTTCACCAATAAGCCACCAAGAGAGGGAGAGAGTGAGAGAGAAAGAGTGAGAGAAAAAGAGAGGAAGAGAGAGAGAGAGTGAGGAGGAGAGTGAAGGAAGGGAAGGAGCTCCCAAGCCTTCAAACCCCAAATTTTCCAGCCATCTCCCACCCTTTACCCCAACCTTTCAAACCCCCTAAGCCTAGCCTAGAATGATCATGGTTCAATCAACATCTTAGCCTACTCAAGAATCAAGCCAAGGATCCATTTACATACAAGCAATCATCATGACATCTACTCTCTTCTCAATCCTCCTGCTTCTCTAGATCTCTAGCGGACGTATGCTCTGTGACTTGTCGTACATCGGATCCTGTTCACATCAGAAATTCCTAGTGATCTAGTCCACTTTTCTTATCTCTTTGCATAAGCATCATCATATCCACCCTCTAGACACATTGTCGGACGTATGCTCTGTAGCCTGCCGAAAACTCGGATCTTGCTACATCAGAAATCCACGTGTGACTAGTCCCATCATGACCGTAGCATCATATCATCATCCCTTGAGATTATTTTACCACACTAAGTCGAGACCGTACACTTGTACGGACAGAGAGGGTGCCTAACACCTTCCCTCTTTGTAACCGAGGTCCCTTACCCGGAATCCCGATCGTAGACCAGGAGTCAATCTAAGGTCGGAGAATCTTCGGATTTCTCCAACCTTACGTATTCCGTGGTTCTACCGACCGTGGGATTCTGAGATTATTCGGCTAGTGGCGACTCCAACAATCACAAGTCAACTTAATCACCCCCAGCATCACACAACAACAACTTTTACAGCAACAACGTGGACACCGATTTTTTCAGTGTCTACAGCTACGTGGATTCAGATTTGGGAGGGATATCGACAGTAGAAGAAGAACTACGGTTATGTTTTTATTCTGGGTAGGTGCTGCAGTCAGTAACAAACGATAGTATTCTATCAGTACGACCAAAAGAGAATATGTTGCGGTACAGAAGCATGCAGGAGATGGTGTGGATGCAAGGTTTATGGAAGAGTTAGGTAAGAAGCAAGCAGATTGCAAGCTGTACAGTGACAGTCAGAGTGCATACACTTGGCTAAGAATTCAGCCTTTCATTCAAGGACCAAGCATATTGCCATCAGATATCACTTCATATGTTCGTTACTGGAAGATGGATCGATTGCTTTAGAGAAGATTCATACAAGTGAGAATCCTGCGGATATGCTGACCAAGGCGGTCACAAGGGAGAAGCTGAAGCTCTGTTAAGCTTTGATTGGTCTTCAGGCTTGAAGACGGGGAGGTGGTGCACTTCGGATGAAGAAGACAAAGGTTTATGGCGATGTGTCTCCAAGTGGGAGATTGTTGAGAAGTGGAGCCACATCTGGGGCCGCCCACGAACTAGTCGAGGTTGCGCGGATTTCATGTTGCAAGTCCTTTCGCGACTGGGATGCGAAAGGAGTTTCGCGGATTTCGTGTCGCAAGTCCTTTCGAAACTGGGATGCAAAAGGAAAGTTGCCAAAACTATAAATTGGGGTCCCTAGGGTTATTCTAGGGTTAAGGTGAATGATGGGAAAGTTATTCTAAGGTGTGGGCAAAGGGTTTTTGTAATATCCTCGATTTTCACTATTTTAGATTTCCGAAAATCCTTGAATTTTTTTTATTAACTTATAATATCACTTAACTGACCATTAGCATCCAACATTAGCTTATACACGAGTGGTCCTGTCTGGTCACGATCAGACCATGTGCGAGCCGTCAAGCCAGGTAGCCCGATTACACTTAACAACAGCCCATGTGGGCCGCCCAGCGACCGAGGAAGGTCAGAAAAATCTAAAAATTTAAGAAATCATAGATTTAAGTGGGCTTGTGGTCCATCGTGGACTGCGGACCCAGTGGACACCCGGAACTGGGATCTGGCACTAACCGAATGCACCCCACCAATGCTAGAATTGGAATCTGGCACTTGCAAATAAAATCGAGATACCAGGCCTTCCAGCCATCAGATTTCTTCCAAATTTACGGTGAATGTTTATTGTATTTTTCTACGCCCGTCCACCAAGTTTGGGACCCGATCGTGGAACGGTGACCTTTGATCGCGAATCAGACCCATACGACCAAACCCACATATTCGATCGTTTCCAAATTTTGCGTGGCCAGTCATCGGGCCATGGAGCACCTTACCCTATAAATTCATGGCCAGAGGGCCACCAGAATGCCCCATCAATCAGAATGGGCCTCCCAGGGCCATTTAAAGATCAAAACCCTAAGCTCAAACCCACTTCGTTGATCCGTTTGTCCCCAAACTTTGCCTGACCCTCATAGGGTCATGAGACACTTTCACACCAAATTTGGTGGCCAAAGGGGTGATAGGGCCCTAGAGCCTAGAAAGACCCTCCCATAGGTCTAGTATAGTAAAAACCTAGCCCTTGGGACCATTTACACCAAACCTGGCATTATAAAAGGGCCTCATTTGGGCACCTCCTCTCCTCATACGATTTTGCCCTAGAGAGGAAAAGAGAGAAGAGAGAAAATGGAGAAGAGAAAGAAGAGAAAGAGAAAGGAAAAAGAAAGGAAAGGAGGGAGTTGTTAGTGGAGGAGCCAAGGAAACTTAGAACCTTAGCAAATCTCATCCCTTTCTCCCACATCTACAACTCCAAGCTCCTTTTCCAACCGATTGGGAGGTAAACTGAAAAGGCCAAGCTATATGTCCTAGAGGGGGGGGGGGGGGGGGTGAATAGGACTATGCCAAATTTAAAATAAAATTAGCAGAAATAAATTAAACCAATAGCCTTACACTGTGAATCAATTCACAAAACTAAATTTAAATCACTTGATAAATAGGTATTGAGAGATTGATACAAATTCAGTTCTAAGGACAACCTTACACCATAATAAACAAGGGCTTATGGTAGGACAACCTTATTTCTAGAACCTCTTTTGGATCAAGGACTCAATTTTAATATAAGTAAATGAAATAGCAAGGAATGAAATTAAATGCAGACAGAAGTAAGAACTAAATTATTACAACATTCCTCACACTTGCTTGAAATGTAAATAGTTACAACATTCACATCCACTTGTACATTCCACACAATCGAATGATCAAAAAGATATGAAAATTAAGCAAGCATTCAAACCACAAGGCAAAGAGTTATAGTGGTTCGCCTGTGTGTACACCAACTGTTTTCCAACAGCCACACAAAAAGCTACTTACTCCTAATATCCTCACACAGGGGATATTAGCGTTCACTATCAAATAGGTTTCAAAGGTTCACCAAAAACCTTTATAATTGTGTCTTTTTCACTTGGGGTTACACAATTCAAAAACCCCTCTTTTCTGAGTTTTCTGGTTTCCTCAGACAACCAATACAATGAGATTTTTCTGGTTCAACCTCAAACAAAACCAGTACAATGAGATTTTTCTGGCTTAACCTCAAACAAAACCAAAAGAAATGAAATTTACAGAATTGTAAATACCTGGATTTCTCCTTTTTGGTAGCAGCCCGTAGAACCAATCGGAGTAGATGATTTGAATGTCAAAGTTCAATTCCAATACTCACATTCATAAGGTTCTAAATTCTAATAGATTTTAGAATTTAACTCGTTGGGCCGTAGCTATATTTGATTTTGATTCCAAGAAGAAGGAATAAGATAATTCCTCTTTTCAAATAAGATTGGAATATAGAAACAAAATCAAATTAAATAAGCTAGCAAAAAGGAATATAAATAAGCAATATAGCTTAAAATAAACACAGACTTATCTCAGAGTGATCACTTGAAAATTCTGAGTTGAATGGGGTGAAGTGTGAAACTCTGAATTTCGTGTTCAATTTATAGAAGCAGAAATCGCTCCTACGACTGGTCTTAGAAACCTACGACTGGTCGTAGCTCTAAACAGATTTTTAAAAAAAATAAGCGCGATCTTGAAAAGCCGTTCCACGACTGGTCGTGAGTAGCCACGACTGGTCGTAGGGTCCACCTACGACTGGTCGTAGATTCCTACGACTGGTCGTAAGACCAGAGATTTCGTGCTGGACTTTGAGTCGAGTCCACGACTGGTCGTGGACGAGTCGAAGCCACTCCTACGACCGGTCGAAGGATCTCCAGGACTGGTCGAGGGCGTACAAAAAATTCTGAAAAATCTTCAACTACTTAGGATTGGTCGTGGAATTTCTTGGACTAGTCGAACCAATGCTAGGACTGGTCGAACAAGAGCTAGGACTGGTCGTAGAATAGACCAAACTTGTGTAAAATAAATATTTGATTTATGTATCCAAAGTGACCTACTTAAAGGGTAACCTAAGGTCATTCAAACCTGAACCATGTCGTATGGACATTGAACTTCAACCATTCAACGAATGTAGATATTTTGAACCATATCAGGCTTGAAATCTTGAGCTTGTTTTGAACCATATCAGGCTTGAAATCTTGAGCTTGTTGTAGCTTTAAACTTGAGATCTTTATCAACATAAAACTACTTCATGCGTTGCTTCTTCAGACTTGAACTTCAACATTGTAGCTTCTTGAGACTTCAACATGTAGCTTGCTTCTTCAGACTTGAACATGTAGCTTCTTGAAGTGTTTAAGCAGTGTCTTGAATTCATATAAATCATCATACAAGCACAGGACACAGATAGATGTTTTGGCACACCAAAATTTGACAAACACAAGGAGCATGAGACCATAGCACTTACAATCTCCCCCTTTGTCAAATTTGTGACAAACACACCCAAATTATAATACTTCAAATTGAACGAAGAGAGTACTCACAACAAGTTCAACAATAGAGAAG
>JAJHSJ010002232.1:0-71413 GCA_021015155.1 Magnolia officinalis | reverse complement strand
CCGAGTGGAACGGAGTCAAGCCAGCGGAAAAGGCTCCGCCGCCGGCTAGCGGATGGGAGCATGACCGTAGCGACGCCGACCAAACGTCCCGGTCATGCCGCCCATGTGACGTGCAAAGGCGTGCG
Source organism: Magnolia officinalis (assembly GCA_021015155.1). Classification (NCBI taxonomy): domain Eukaryota; kingdom Viridiplantae; phylum Streptophyta; class Magnoliopsida; order Magnoliales; family Magnoliaceae; genus Magnolia; species Magnolia officinalis. The sequence continues at coordinate 71,288 of JAJHSJ010002232.1, read as the reverse complement.
AAGGCGAAGACAACTTGGACGGTCCAGATCTTCCCCTTTAATCGACACATCCGACGGTCCTATTCGCGTAAAAGGCTGTACGCCAGGCCATCCTATCTTGTCTCGTGGACGAAATGATCCTCAGCTTTGGTAAAATGCATTTCGTTTCATTTCATTCGAATTTCACGAGCTCCCTATTTATATAAATCTCCTTTCCCCCTCTTCCTCGCTATTTCTAGCGTTTCAGAGAGAGACAGAGAGAGAGAGAGAGGCTCTTTGCATCGGAGAAGCCAAGGAGAAAGGCGAGCCCTAGTCTCCTTTTTTGTCCTCTCTCTTTCCATCCCTTCTTCAACAAGGTAAGCAGATCTTCTCATCCGATCATCTTCCTTCTGATTATTTGATATGTGCTGTGCTTTTTTGGAATGATTCCGATCAGATCTGGCTAGATTCTTCGTCTTCTTAGTATTTTTTTTTTTTTTTTTTTTTTTATTTTTTAAAAAAAAAATTTTTGTTGCAAATCTTGTATTTTGAAAATAATAAGCTTTCTGGAAACCTTGCGATTTCCTTGCATGTTTGCTGTGATTCGAGAATCCTAGCTTTACTAGGTTTGATTGCGATCCGGGGTGGTTTTAGGACTCTACAGTCCGGATCTAGGTTAGGTTTTCTTGCTTATTCTTTTGTTTGATGAAACGATTGGAATTGAATTCTGGAGGCATATTCATGAGATCTCTGGCTGTCAGCTGATATTAGATTAATGCTTCTAAAATCGCATCTTTGTCATGCATGGATAGATCCACCTCTTTTTTCTGTTGTTTTGGTGGTTATCTAAATTTGTTTTTCCTTCTTTTTGTTTTTTCCATCACTGCATGTGACTGATGCCTGTTGTGTGTTTTTCCCCTTGTGATTTGGTTGTTCGATGCATTTACTATGATATTTTTTTCACTTATGTCAGGTTTCTTGATTTCTCCTTCCCCTTTTTGGATGGATCAGTGCCTTTTTTTTGAATTAGATTGAGGACCAAACTGCGTTTTTTCTGATCAACTAACTTTGCTTATTTGAATTAGATTGGGGACCAAACGGCATTCTTTCTGGTCAACCAACAGTAAAGGCGGGATTCAGCTTTTACTCGTGTGGATTGATCATCTCATTGGCTTCATAATGTATCTGTCCTAAGTGGGATTCTGTAGCAGAGACACTTGATGGTGGGCCAATTAGATTGACAGACAACAAAAAGGTTTCAAATGGCCTTTTTGCCCTATGGAGCCATCATATAGCTGCTCGGTTTCATCAATCAGATCTATTTCTGTTCAGCAGCTACTTCAGCAGTTGAAACTGATTGAAGCCAGTCTTGAATTGGGAGAGCTTTATGTGTGGTTGCTGTTTCAAAAATAATAGAAAAGGCATTGTCTTTTATGTATTTTCTTTTTTTCTTTCGTTTTTTTAATCTCTGATGTGTTTAAAAACCTCTGTGCTTTATTTTTTATTTTTTATTTTTTAACAGAACTATGTTTTCTAGATCTGGTTGCTGTTGGTACTCAATATCCAATGAATTAAATGCAGACAATCCAATCAATGGATCATCTTATTGAAGGGCCTGGCTAGAATATTGCACCAATCAGATGATTCTTAATTCCTGCAGTCAATGGAATTTTATTTTGCCCCTAATTTTTCCTAGGCTGTCCAATAGTAATTTTTTTTTTTTTCTTGGATTGATATCTATAGGCTAGTAATTAGATGTGTAACATGATGTTTGTGCAACTTGATGTGATCATTGATTGAATGCTATGGATCTCTCAAACTTGTGAGTGGGGCTGCTAATCATTGTTCTTTAGTGTAACTTTTCCAAGCATTTATTCAAGACTGGTAAGTGGCACGTTCAGTGCCCAGCACTGTATGAAATTTACATGCAATGAGTGTTATGCATGACCTTTTCATAAGTTTTCTAATTCTAATTTTGATCAAAACACAACAGTGATTAGGGAGGAAAAAATTACCTACCTACCATGAAGATTGAAAGAGAAATAATGATTACGGAGAGTGAAAAGATTGTAAACATATACCTCTTTATAGAATCTTAAAATTTTTAGGAACATTTTAGAAAACAACAGCCATGTTTACTTGTGTTACTACAAGACCATTACGAAAAGGAAACACAAAATTTATCAATTTTTCAACAAATATTGAAATGAAAGAACAAAAAATAGAGGACTGGAAGAGTGCTAACCTTTCTGATACGGTTGGTTGTGAGCATTGAAACTATGAATCCAGAGAAATCATGAATCATGTACTTGTATAATTGAAGTTATAGGAATCAGGGAAACGGGATGCGTACAACATAGTAAATGGTGCCTTTGGATCCTAGAGGGGGTGACAGTTTGAATTTTGGAACCTTATTTAAGGAAGACATAAATCTTGTGAGTTTTTTTTATGTTTATTGGCATAGACCTCTATAGATTAGTGAGGTCATTTCATAGATTGATAGGCAAATTAACTGAGATATGAGAATCAGATGCAAAGTGCAATGAGAAAACCATGGCAGAATTGATGGATGATTTGCAAGCACTCAGAAATTGACCCCACTTTACATGGTTTAGGTGGCAGCAAAATATGGAAGTGATGTTAGTTAGTATCTAATGGACAGTCAACATTATCCCAATCATTCTAACCCATGTACAGTGGGTTACGTGATTTGGTTGGTTTAATTTCAGCTTCATATTTGCCATGCTTTACAAAGGGAAGTGCCTGTTCATAATCCGCCATATCCATACTCTGCCAGAGTATCAAATAACTCTTGAGTGTTATTTGTGTTGCATGGAGTTGCTTTAAATCAAAGAAGAAACATGTTTACAAGGTTAACACATCAGAAAAAAAAAATCCTCCTTTCCCAATAAACGAAAAGAGAGAGATTGTTTCCTCATATGCTCTCTTTCTTCTGCAGGTTTATAAAAGATGGCTGATGCTGAGGATATCCAGCCTCTCTGTCTGTGACCATGGAACTGGAATGGTCAAGGTTGGTTAACCTTCATTGAACTTCTGTTCATAATCTCAGTTGTGTGTTTCAAATATTTTTTAAATCTTGAGCAAATTATACTACACTGATGCCTGCTGTTACTTTGATTAGGCTGGATTTGCTGGTGATGATGCTCCAGGGGCAGTATTTCCCAGCATCGTGGGCCGACCACGCCACACTGGTGTCATGGTTGGCATGGGCCAAAAAAGATGCTTATGGGGGATGAGCCCAATCTAAGAGAGGTATCCTCACCCTCAAATACCCCATTGAGCATGGTATTGTCAGCAACTGGGATGACATGGAGAAGATTTGGCATCACACATTCTACAATGAGCTCCGTGTTGCTCCTGAAGAGCACCCAGTGCTTCTCACCGAAGCACCTCTCAACCCCAAAGCGAACAGAGAGAAAATGACTCAGATTATGTTTGAGACCTTCAATGTACCTGCCATGTATGTTGCTATTCAGGCTGTCCTTTCTCTATACGCCAGTGGTCGCACAACTGGTTAGCATCTACGACCCTATCTTCAATTGAGATTTCTCCTCTACTTTTGCTCATTTACTTTAAAATCCTTCTCTTCCTTTTTGCGCAGGTATTGTGCTTGATTCTGGTGATGGTGTGAGCCACACGGTGCCCATTTATGAAGGATATGCACTTCCCCATGCAATCCTTCGTCTGGATCTTGCAGGACGTGACCTCACAGATGCATTGATGAAGATCCTTACAGAAAGAGGTTACTCATTCACAACCACTGCTGAACGGGAAATTGTCAGGGACATGAAAGAGAGCTTGCATATGTCGCCCTTGACTATGAGCAAGAGCTGGAGACTGCCAAGAGCAGTTCCTCAGTTGAGAAGAGCTATGAGCTGCCTGATGGGCAGGTGATCACGATTGGAGCTGAGAGGTTCCGTTGCCCTGAGGTGCTCTTCCAGCCATCCCTCATTGGAATGGAAGCTGCTGGAATCCACGAGACCACATACAACTCCATCATGAAATGCGATGTGGATATCAGGAAGGATTTGTATGGCAACATAGTGCTGAGTGGTGGTTCGACCATGTTCCCGGGCATTGCTGATCGTATGAGCAAGGAGATCACAGCACTTGCTCCTAGCAGCATGAAGATCAAGGTTGTTGCCCCACCCGAGAGAAAGTACAGTGTCTGGATAGGAGGCTCCATCCTGGCGTCCCTCAGCACCTTCCAGCAGGTTATTTCCTATACGTTATGTGGGTTTTGTTTTTAAATTCTGCAAGTACTTGGATGGTTATCGTTCATACCTGCCCCTGATGATCTCTGTGTTCCAATATGCAGATGTGGATTGCCAAGGCCGAGTATGATGAATCTGGGCCGTCCATTGTGCACCGGAAATGCTTTTAAATATTCTCATCAGGTGGTGAGTTCTTCCTTTAATAGTTGGTTTTTGGTTGTGTCATGTCATGGCAATGCGAGCTGGGGTTTGATTGAAAGAAGATTGTGCGCCGGTGCTTCTGAGAAAAATACCTAGATGACTTTCGCTGCTGCAGCCAAACTAGTAGTAGGTATTTGTCTAGATTTTAGATTGGAAGAGGGTTTGTTTTTTTTTCCTAGAGTCCGCCTTGCCTATTAGTTAGTGTGGATGCTCTGCAAAGTCATATTTGCAGGCAAAATGGGGCATGGCTTCTGCTGGCAAGCAGGGCACAAAGAGTATTATTACTACTCTTCTCCTATTTTTACCCTTTCAGTGGTAGGAGAAAAATGCCAGCACCCATTTTTGATTGTGGTGTGGCTTTTAGTTCCCGCACGTAGCTAGCTGTAGCTGCCTGCTCTGTGTGATTTCCCCTTTGCTTTTCTTTGTTCTTTTCCGTATTTTTCTAGCATATTTCTGTTAATATTGTATGAGAAAATTGTTGCGGTTATGAATTATATATGATGATGGGTTTTGATTATATTTAAGAGAGCTGATGGCACTTGATGGTTGCTGCCCTTTCCCCTGTTTGAGGTTGTAACAAATCATTTTCATTGGAAAAGAGTCGGTGGATGGAATTTGTACGCCAGCAGCATAGCATGTCTCACTTGTCAAGCAAATCTGCAACTCAGGCACACTCAACAGCACCCATATATGAGATCCCGACTGCTCATCTGCTGGCCCCAATGGCAAAATGACACCTTCGTAGCCACTATCTCTGATTTCTAGGGTTTGCTTGATGTCCTGAGAGAGGAACCCTGGTTGTACAGTGCAAAGGGGTTTGGATTAGGGTGCTCGTATGGTCTACAACAAAGTGGAGCCCGCAAATGTATTTATTATTATTATTATTATTATTATTATTATTATTATTTGAAAGATAACAGTACCAGAGATTGAACCCTGGATTACTCACACACACTGCAGTCTCCACCGGCTTATCTAACGAGTAGGGCTTGGAATTTTTAAGTAAAGGTGGGGGCGTGCATGTGTGAGGGAGGCCCCCGCTTTCAGGATGAATTCAGATTTAACACCGCATAATGGTCTAAATGATGATGATGATATCATTGTCTTCCCTATCTTATCAGTCAATTCAAAGCTGGACCTCAGAGAAGTTATGGCTTGGATTGTCGTAGGTTTAGCATATGATGCATTCATTTGACCTTGCAGGCTGATTTAACGTTGTTCCAAATGGTGTGGCCTATGGAGTTTTGAATCGGCCCAAATGTATCATGAAACACTGGACGGATGAATTGAGAATTGTCTATCAACGGGGGACAACTAATCTGCAGTCTGGTTTACAGAACCATGAACCTCTAAAGTGCTAGAATAGAAAAACCATGTACACCCTTGTAAAGTTGATATGTGCACTTGAACACAAATAGAGAACCTCTCCATCTCTACATGGAGTACCTTTTCTTCGTCTTTTTCAGTCGGAAGCGTTCATGGACCAACATTGATAAAATTTAGATGGAGAAAGCTGGTGGCAGCCAGTTATCATGACATTCTGTTACAGGGAAAAACTCATTTGAAGACCCTCAGAACAAGAAAATTACCACTTACTCTGATGGATAAGGCAAGTGTTTATGTGGGCTGACTGATCTGTTATAGGTGTATCCTTTTCTTCTGGCAAAAATAGAATTGGTTTAGTTGGGGCAGGTAGCTGGCCGCTGCTTCTGCGGGGGCCTAGCTGGCCCCTCTTCTCAAACCACTCAGGCTTGAGCAATGCAAGGAAGCCCAACTTGACTCTCCAAACAGAACCACCAGCAGCTTCAATAACTCCTTCCCGTGTAATAACAAGCAAACCCAAAAAAATAAAAATAAAAAATCCTCCCCCCTAACTGTCACCCTAATACCTGAACAAAATCCAAAAGTCAGTTTCTCCATAGTTTGTTGTGTGCCAAAATGACAACTCATGTACCAGTTCCATTGGATTGTCGTAGGGGTAAGCCATTATACGAAGATTACCTCGAGATGAATTGGCCACTAGATATGATCAGCAGCAGTCCAATCTTATGTAATCTTTAAGCTGCTTTCCTATGGCACCTGTATACTATCGTCTAAAAAACAAAAAAAAAAACAAAACAAGGAAAGAGAAATGTCTCAGCTAAAGTGGGCACCATAAGCAGTTGATGATACTCCTAAACGAAGTACCTAGGGAGTTTTCATAGTATTCAGTTGTTTTTTGTTTTGTTTTTTTTCCCTGGTCCCACTGGCTGCTCACAAAGACCATGGAAAGACTGAAAAAGAAACAACTACTCCATTTCAAGGGACTAAAATCAAGCACGTTTCATGTCGTAAATGGGAGCCAAAACATCCATACCTCCCAAGTGATCAGATTCAAATGTGTATTAAGGGTCCATTTGGATTGAAGGAAAAGAAAAGAAAATTGTGATGATCATTCAACGATGGATTCCCTTCAACTCGATGAACACCATTGAAACATGGATTCCATTTTTGGGTATCTTGTTTAGGTGGCAACTAGAGATCTCATATTCGTCTCACAATTTTCACCTCATGTCTAGTATGAGAATTTGACTATGCAAAAGGCTAAAGATTGCTATTTCTAATTTCATTATTTCCTTTACTACCTAAAAACCAAAAGGTCCAAACAGTAAAAAAACACTTTTTTTTTTTTTTTTTTTTTTCTTTCCCCGAATCCAAATAGGTCGTCAGAGAATTTGTGAAACAACACAACAATAATAATAATGTGGCATACTTCATAACAAGAGATGGAGCAACCAATCATTAAGTTATTAGTACATGGGTTGGGTGACCTTTCTAGACCATGGCAATATGAAAGAAGTTGATTATAGCCTATCCTCGTGAATCATTTTAAGTGAAATTCTAGAGGGTGCCCCACACTCAATTATTCTAGCAAGAGATGAGTTTTATATTTTTATTTATTTATTTATTTATATTATTATTTTGAATGATAAAGAAATTTTATTAAAAGAAAGAAAAGAGAAACAGCTCAAGAAAACCATAACATGAGGTAAGATGTGAAAGATCGTCAATACAGCAAATCAAACCACAACTAGAACCGTAAACTTAACACTGGTTAGTCCCAAATCTTCTCATTTCATCTCTTCTATGACTAGCAAGAGCTCTAATGCCTATAGCCAAGCAACCATCCCCCTTTGACCAGTCTCATGAGAAGAGCTAATCTCCACAAGGATTACCTCCTGAGACCTAAGTGGCCCCCATTCCATGCTTCAAGAAAAGCACAATCAGTCTTGGGATCACCCGGCCAAACAAAAGGATTGTAAAACCACCACACCAAGCCTATTACATAAAAGATGGCAAGAATAAGCGATCCACCAATACTGCATTCTGCAAGCATAGGATATACATATTAGTAATATTCATCTTTGTACTTGTTAGATGATCAAACATTAAGACCTTGCCCTTGTCAACATGCCACTCAAAAGCTATCCCTATGGGGTGCAACCTTCCTTACACCGTCTCCCCAATCCCCACTAAGTGAAGAAAGAGAACAACTTCACCAAAAAGTCTCCCAATCTTTCAAAGAACTGCTTTCACTTGCACTTTCACCTATGGGTAGTAAAAGCCTACTGAGAATGCCCTAAGACTTGAGAATTATTCAGTGTCATCATCCGTTAGGTCTCTTCAAAATGGTGGCATCATAACCACCTGACCTCGAGGACCGAAATAACCATGACAGACCAGAATATTTCCAGGAACCACCCCATACAGCAGGGAAAAATTAGTACTAACTGTCAGTCACCACACTATGCATCCCCTCCCAAAACCACATTCTTGAGCCATCCCAAAAGCAGCACACTCCATTAAAGAAATAGCTTTTCTACACTAAACACGGTTTCCACGGCCTGGTGCCCTGTAAAGAGGCATGACCTTGGTAAATCAACCCACTTACTTCACCCGTATTTACTCCGGATCTTATTTATTTATTTATATTTTAATGGTAATAGTGTATATATATATATATATATTTATTTATTTATATTTTAATTGGTATAGAGATATATATATATTATAGATATATATATAGATATAGGATATATATCCCTCTATATATATCTTATAGAGAGAGAGAGAGAGAGAGAGAGAGGAGAGAGAGAGAGAGAGAGAGAGAGAGAGAGAGAAACGCTTAGGTACGCATCAGTTCGTACGTCATTACGTGCGAACCTTTCTATCAACCGTCGGATAAGGCAGACGGTCTGGATAAAGGCACTCTTAGCGCAAATTTGAACGAGCGAGTTTCCTTCTCTAGCACGCCTCTTCACCCTATTCTCTAACTCTCCAAAGGATGCGGCGGAAGTCTTTCACATGAAGTTCTTCCGCTGGGAAACTAACTGGACCCACGTGATGTTTTTGAGAAATCCAATACGTCCATCCATTTTGTGAGATCATTTTAGGACATGAGGCCAAAAATGAGCAGGATACAGTAATTAAGTGGGCCAAAAATATAAGGATCGAACACACACAGTTGCAATATTCGTGGTGCCACAGGAGCTTAGAATCAGGCTAATATTTATGTTTTCAGTTCATCTCAGTAGTAATGACATTACAAACGGTATGAATGGCATGTAAACATCACTGTCGACCTTAGGGAGGTTTCAACGGTAGAAAATTCCCTACCCACCTTTTCCTTTAGTTTGGCCCACTTGAATCTTAGTGGTAATGACATTACGAACGGTATGGATGGCATGTAAACATCACTGTCGACCCCAGGGAGGTTCAAATGGTAGAAAATTCCCTACCCACCTTTTCCTTTAGTTCGGCCCACTTGAGTCTTGCATTCTACTAATTTTTGGTCTCAGGTCCTAAAATGAGCTCAAAAAACAGATGGACTAGGTAGATTTCTCAAAAACATTATGGTGGGCCCCACCTAGGTTTCCAGCGCGTGAAAGGCTGTTGTAGGAAATTCGCGTCCAAAAAAACCGTGATGTGGATTTCTTGCGAAAGCCTTTGGCATGAAGTTCATACGCTGGAAACCTAAGTGGGACCCACTGTGATGTTTTTGAGAAATCCAATCTGTCCATTCATTTTATGTGATCATTTTAGGACATGAGGCAAAAAATGATAAGGATCCAGTACTCAAGTGGGATAAAAACGTTAAGGATCGAACATACATAGTTGAAATATTCGTGGCACCACAGGAGCTTTAAATTAGGCTAATATTTATGTTTTCAGTTCATCTCAGTGGTAATGACATTACGAACGGTATGGATGGCATATAAACATCACTATCGACCCTAGGGAGGTTTCAACTATAGAAAATTCGCTACCCACCTTTTCCTTTAATTCGACCCACTTGAGTCTTGCATCCTACTAAGTTTTGGTCTCAAGTCCTAAAATGAGCTCAAAAAATGGATGGATGGTAGATTTCTCAAAAACATCATGGTGGGCCCCACCTAGGTTTCCAGCACACGAAAGGCTTTCGCAGGAAATCTGCGTCTGAAAAAACCGCGCTGTGGATTTCCTATGAAAGCCTTTCGCAGGAAGTTCCTGCACCGGAAACCTAGTGGGAGCCACCGTGATGTTTTTGAGAAATCCAATCTGTCCATCCGTTTTGTGGGATCATTTTAGGACATGAGGTTAAAAATGAGCAAGAGAAAAAACTTAAGCGGGCCGCACTAAAGGAAAAGGTAGGTAGGGAAACTTCTATCGTCGAAACCTCCCTGGGGTCAACAATGATGTTTACATGCCATCATACAATTCGTAATGTCATTCCTGCTGCGATGAACTAACAACACAAATATTAGCCTGATTCAAAGCTCCTGTGGCGCCACGAATATTTCAATTGTGTATGTTCGATCCTTAGGTTTTTGACCCACTTGAGTATTGATCCTGTTCATTTTTTTCCTCACGTCCTAAAATGATCTCAGAAAATGGATGGATAGATTGGATTTTCTCAAAAACATCACAGTGGGTCCACTTAGGTTTCCAGTGCAGGAACTTCCTGCGTAAGGCTTTCGTAGGAAATCCACTGCGCGGTTTTTTCGGACGCGGATTTCCTGCGAAAGCCTTTCGCGCGCTGGAAACCTAGGTGGGGCCCACCATGATGATTTTGAGAAATCTACCCTGTCCATCCATTTTTTGAGCTCATTTTAGGACCTGAGACCAAAAATTAGTAGAATACAAGACTCAAGTGGACCGAATTAAAGGAAAAGGTGGGTAGGGAACTTTCTACCGTTGAAACCTCCCTGGGGTCGACAGTGATGTTTACATGCCATCCATACCGTTCGTAATGTCATTACCACTGAGATAAACTAAAAACACAAATATTAGCCTGATTCAAAGCTCCTATGGTGCCACAAATATTTCAACTGTGTGTGTTCGATCCTTACGTTTTTAGCCCACTTGAGTATTATATCCTGTTCATTTTTGGCCTCATGTCTTAAAATGATCTCACAAAATGGATGGATAGATTGGATTTCTCAAAAACATCACGGTGGGTCCCACTTAGGTTTCCAGCACATGAACTTCCTGTGAAAGGCTTTCGTAGGAAATCCACTACGCAGTTTTTTTTCGGACGCGAATTTCGTGCAAAAGTCTTTCATGTGCTGGAAACCTAGGTGGGGCCCACCATGATGATTTGAGAAATCTACTCCGTCCATCCATTTTTTGAGCTCATTTTAGGACCTAAGACCAAAAATTAGCAGGATGCAAGACTCAAGTGGGTCGAACTAAAGGAAAAGGTGGGTAGGGAATTTTCTACCATTGAAACCTCCCTGGGGTCGACAGTGATGTTTACATGCCATCCATACCGTTCGTAATGTCATTACCACTAAGATGAACTGAAAACAGAAATATTAGCCTGATTCAAAGCTCTTGTGGCACCAATAATATTTCAACTGTGTGTGTTCGATCCTTACGTTTTTGGCCCACTTGAGTACTGTATCCTGCTCATTTTTGGCCTCATGTCCTAAAATGATCAAACAAAACGGATGGACGTATTGAATTTCTCAAAAACATCACGGTGGGTCCCAGTTAGGTTTCCAGCGGAAGAACTTCATGTGAAAGACTTCTGCCGCATCCTTCGGAGAGTTAGAGAATAGGGTGAAGAGGCGTGCCAGAGAAGGAAACTCGCTCGCTCAAACTTGTACTAAGAGCGCCTTCATCCAGACTGTCTACCTTATCCAACGGTTGATAGCTCGCACGTCATACATGCGAACCGGTGCGTAGCCAAGCGTTTCTCTCTCTCTCTCTCTCTTTCTCTCTCTCTCTCTCTATATATATATATATATTCAAGAAGAGAGGGAGAGAGAGAGGAAATGATGTAGAGCAGGTTGCAGACAGTTTCATGGCCAAGATGGATCAGAAAAGGCCCGATCGACGATAGAAGTGATCTAGATTGTCAGACCTTAGATCGGGCGTATCTCACAATCCAGAATGAGTTATCAGGCGTAAAATATATGATTTGGGGTAGAATGAGCTACTTTAGCCAACCAATCCCGCTACGCCAGGTTGCGCAAGCTGGATTTGCAAAGTACCCCTGGATCGACGGTCGTTTCCTTATTTTAATTCTGTTTTTACTATAAATAGTAAGTTTTAGTTTGATTATAACTCTTCATCCGTTGGGCTGTAGGAGTTGTGCCCAATGTGAAAAGCGCTTAGAAAAATTAGGAGAACAACTTGGTGAAGCCAAATATGACACTATTTTTGGCCGAAAACCGTGCACACTAGTAGACATCACAACCGCCTATAAATAGTAAGTTGCGAATTCTAGGAGTTTTTGTTGTAGTTTGCTTCTGATTTCTCTCCCATTGCTTGGTATCCCTATTTAAAGGGTTGTGAACTCGTTTATTTCATTTATTAATCAATTTTGAATTTTATAGAATTTATTTTCTATTTTGCTTGCTTTCTTTCTCGTGGATTCAATAAGCCTCCGTGAGGAGTCCAGAGAAGTTTCGTGGATTCGGAACAGATATCCTCTTGAGGGAGACAGTGCTTGACCTCATCAGTTCATCCCTGCGTCAATTGGTATCAAAACGAGGATTCCCATCGGGCCGATGGCAAACAACGAAGGTATGAGCCAAATCCTGTGGACGGTGATCCAGGGATTCATGATCTTGCGGAAAGAATAGAAGCTTTCCACTGGGAGAGTCAGTTGACTATGCAAGGGCTACAGGCACCTTGACCGTCTTGCAGATGCGCTACTTCCACCCCCAAGCCCTAGGCAGTGCTCCACCACCTACGGTTGCTCCACCACCCGTGGTTGCTGTACGACACAACTCCGATTTCCGTATAATACTACCAATGGTAAACCGTAGGTTTACACCAAATGATTCAAGTTATAGCGATGAGGACCTTAATAAAGGTTTCGCCTGATGACCAATCCATGGAGGCGATCATCTAGATTGTGCTGAAAGATACTATCGAAGTAAGGCTGAACTTCCTAGTTTTAATGGTTTATTACGCATAGAAGATTTCCTCGATTGGCTAGCCGAAGTAGAGAGATATTTTGATTATATGAACGTGCCAGATCATAAAAAAGTAAAATTGGTAGCATTTAAATTAAAATATAGTGGTTCTGCATGGTGGGAGCAATTACAACTCTTACGAGCGTGCTAGAACAAGGCGCCCATATCATCATGGCCACAGATGAGACGTCTTCTTCGATCGCGATTCCTCCCCAGTGATTATAAGCAAATATTATTCCAGCAATACCATAATTGCCAATAAGGAAATCGAACTGTTAAAGATTATACTGAAGAATTCTAGCGGTTGGCAATACGAAACAATCTGTCAGAATCTGAGTCACAGAAGGTGGCATGATTTATAGGTGGGTTGCGACTGACAATTCGGGACCGAGCTCAGATGTACCCAGTCAGGACCGTGGATGAAGTAGTTCAATAGGTGGGTAGGGCAGAAACGCAACTTGCAAGAGTTCTTGCTCGGCCCTAGCCTTCAACTCGACCCCCCATGACGGGTCTCACGCAAGATCCAGTGCTGGCACGAGAAAAAGATCTAGTAAGAGAATGTCCTCAACCTCCTGCAACCACAAACCGTTATACAGGAAGCGGCTCATCCAGACCTCAACGTGCAGCACCCACAACAGTGGGCCCGAGTAGGATTCCAAATTCTTATGCTAGGCCAAGGTCGAACAATTGTTACTGCTGTGGCCAACCAGGCCACTTATCAAACACTCGTCCTCAACGTCCCTCAGCACACTTGACCATAAATGAAGAGACACTGAATATGAGGCCACAGAAGAAGACTTTGGCTTTGATGAATATGAACAAGTCACTAAAGAAATAACAGATGATGATGAATTAACGGGCGATGATCGTGGCGAATCTCTAGTTGTGAGGAGATTACTGTATACCCCACGAAAGGAATTACATCCACAACGACACAGTACATTTCGTACTCAGTGCACTGTCAACAGAAAGGTCTGTGATGTGATCATAGACAATAGTAGTAGCGGAAACATCGTCTCAAGGGTGATAGTAGACAAGTTGTAGCTATCAATGATAAAACATCCTTCCCCGTACTCAATTGGCTGGATAAAAAAGGTGAACAAGACTAAGACAATTGAACAATGTACTATCTCGTTTTCAATTGACAAAAATTATAAGAATCAATACTTTGCAACGTGGTCGATATGGAAGCATGCCATATGTTACTCGGTTAACCCTGACAGTCGAATCGTGATGCGACCCATCGAGGACGAGACAATGTCTACGTATTCATCAAGAATAGTCGAAAAATAATCCTTGCCTCTATGGCACTAGAGAACCACCTTGAAGCCTCTAAAGTAGAGGGGAGTTTCCTCTTGACTATTCGGGATTTCGTGGAGGAATCTAAGAAAACCGGCGAGGTATACGCTGTAGTGTGAAGGGCAAGGAATCAGAACCCTTGAATATTTCTCTAAGTTTAAGACTATTGTTAAACGAATTCAAAGAAGTCTGACCTAAAGATTTACCTGATGGATTGCCCCCCATGAGGGATGTCCAACATCACATAGACCTCGTCCCTGGGGCTAGCCTACCCAACCGCCCTCATTATTAGATGAGTCTGAAGGAGTATGAGATACTTCAGGGACAAGTGGAGGAATTGATCCTTAAGGGTTTCTTGAGAGAGAGCATGAACCCATGTGCCATGCCAGCATTATTAATGCAAAAAAAGAGATGAAGCTGGCGCACGTGTGTCGACAGTTGAGCAAGTAACAAAATTACCATCAAATATCGGTTCCCAATACCACGGTTGGACAACATGCTCGATATGCTAGAAGGGGCCAAGGTTTCTCTAAAATAGACCTAAGGAGCGGGTACCATCAGATTCGTATTTGACCCGGTGATGAGTGGAAAATGGCGTTTAAGACCAAGAAGGGTTGTATGAGTGGTTGGTCATGCCCTTCGGCCAATCGAACACACCAAGTACTTTTATACGTTTGATGAATTAAGTTCTAAAACCGTTCACTGACCGATTTGTAGTAGTATATTTGATGACATACTGATATATAGCCAGGATGAGACGGAGTATAGGAAACATCTCAGGCAGGTGCTGCAGTCGTACAAATTAACAAGTTGTACCTCAACTTGGAGAAGTATAGTTTTTTAACGGACAACATATTGTTTCTATGATTTGTTGTAACGTCTACAGGCATCTGTGTAGACGATGAAAAGGTGCGAGCCATTAAGAAATGACTGATCTCGACAAACATTCATAAGGTGAGGAGTTTTCACAGGTTGATGACCTTCTATCATCGATTTGTTGAAAATTTTTGCACAATAGTCGCGCTTATTACAGATTGCATGAAAATGACCATTTCAGTGGACCGATGAAGCTAACAAGAGCTTTTATGAGATCAAGTATCGTTTGTCCACAACACCGGTCTTGGTGCTTCCTAGTTTCGATAAGAAATTTGAGGTTGAGTGTGATGCTTCATACATCGAAATTAGAGGAGTATTATCACAGGAAGGCAGGTCGGTAACCTTCTACAGCGAGAAGCTCAATGAAGCCCAAAAGAAGTGGTCGACGTATGAGCTTGAGTTTATACAGTTGTTCAGTCGCTATGACATTGGCGGAATTATCTGATTCAAAGAGAGTTTGTTCTGTACACTGACCATCAAGCATTAAAGTTATTAATAGTCAGATTAACGTGAATCGTGCACATCCTAGATGGTTGCATTTTTACAGGAATTCACGTTCGTTCTGAAGCACAAGTCAGGATAGTAGAATAAGGTGGTTGGTGCACTTAGTCGCCGTGCATCACTATTTGTTACGATGAGTAATGAGGTGGTCGGCTTCGACTGTCTCAAGGAGTTGTATGCTGAGGACGAGGACTTCAAATATTCTTGGATGAAATGTCAAGAAGGTCACCCCAATGACCTTCATATACAGGACAGTTTCCTCTTCAAAGGGAATCGATTGTGCATCCCCTAAAGTTCTCTGAGAGAGCAGATTATTCAGGAGCTACATGGAGGTGGCCTCGGTGGACACCTTGGGTAAGATAAGACGCGAGCTCTTATGGAAGAGAGGTATTACTGGCTGCAATTGGTACGTGATGTGGGAAAAGCCGTACAACGTTGTCAGACCTCCAAGGGGCAACCTCAGAATACAGGCCTCTACACCCGGTTACCTATGCCTGACGGTCTTTGAGAGGATTTATCTATGGACTTCGTGCTTGGTCTCTCACGAATACAACGTGGCATGGATTAGATGTTCGTGGTGGTAGATTGTTTCTCCAAGATGACACACTTTATCTCATGTAAGAAGACCCTCAATGCAACACACGTGGCGAATCTATTCTTCAGGGATGTCGTACAGCTACACAGGGTCCCCAAGACCATTACTTCTGATCGTGACACGAAGTACATTAGCCACTTTTGGTGGACTTTGTGGACTCGATTCGATATACGATTTTAATTCAGCAGCGCCTACTACCCACAGACTGATGGGCAGACCTGTATTTTAGGAGAAAAACTGAAGTAGTGGGATTTGACCTTGTCTGAAGCAGAGTTTTCATTCAACAACATGGTGAACCGCTCGACAGGAAAATCACTATTCCAGATTATCTACGGACGAGTGTCTCGCTACACACTTAACTTAGTCCCTCTGCCCAAGTTCCCAGGTACGAGCATTGCAGCAGAACATATGACAGACAAGATCATGGGCATCCATGCGGAAGTGCAGACCAAGTTACATGCCTCGAATGAGAAGTATAAGGAACAAGCGGACAAACATCGACGATAAAAAGTGTTCGAAGTGGGCAACAGCGTTATGGCCCATCTGCGCAAAAAGAGATTTCTGACCTGGACGTATAAAAAGTTGAAGAATAAGAAGATTGGACCCATCCCAATTATCCGAAAGATCAATGATAACGCTTATGTTGTTGATCTTCTAGATGACATGGCGATCTCACGGACTTTCAATGTCGCGGACCTGACCAAGTATCATGAACCAGAGCAGGACGAGTTCTTTTGAAGTGGAGGGAACTGATGTAGAGCGGGACGCTGACAGTTTCATGGCCAAGATGGATCAGAAAAGGCCCGGCCGACGACAAAAGTGATCCGGACCGTCGAACCTTAGATAGTGCATATCTAACAATCCGGAATGAGTTATCGGGCGTAAAATATATGATTTTGGGGTAGAACGAGCTACTTTAGCCAACCAACCTTGCTACACTAGGTTATGCAAGCCAGATTTGCAAAATACCCCTGTATCGACGGTCGTTACCTTATTTTAATTCCGCTTTTACTATAAATAGTAAGTTTTAGTTTGATTATAACTCTTCATCCGTTGGGCTTTAGGAGTTGCGGCCAACATGAAAAGTGCTTAGAAAAATTAGGAGAACAGCTTGGTGAAGCCAAATAGGACACTTACTATTTTTGGCCAAAACCTTGCGCACTAGTAGACATCACGATTGTCTATAAATAGTAAGTTTACTATTTATAGTAAGTTGCAAATTCTACGTGTTTTAGTTGTAGTCTGCTTTTGATTTCTCTCCCATTGCTTGGTATCCCTATTTAAATGGTTGTGAACTCGTTTATTTCCTTCATTAATCAATTTCGAATCTTATAAAATTTATTTTCTATTTTGCTTGCTTTCTTTCTCGTGGATTTGAGAATCCTCTGTGAGGAGTCCAGAGAAGTTCTGTGGATTCGGAATAGTTATCCTCTTAAGGGAGACGGTGCTTGACCTCATCACGTTCATCCCTGTGTCAGGAAACACCACAAATTCAAAGCAATGAAGATCAAATGATAAGAAATCCTCCCCCAGACTCCTAAAGCGAAAATCTCATACAATCCACCATCAACAAACAACTTAAGATCCATAGCCTACTTGACTACCATATCCTCTACTCTTTAAAAGACCTCTTCCAACGATTCCGACCCATTATTAAAAGATCATGTTGTTATGTTCCTTTCAAATTGACTAAAAACCTGCAAGTAATGCCAACCTCTGAAGAATCTGCCTTTGCTTACCTCCACAACCCCAATCCTAAGATTGGAAAAGCATAGTTATTGACTTTGGCATCACCTACACCACCTATAAGAAGGCCAAAAGCTGCCTCCAGTGATATTTTGTGAAGGACAATGATTAAACTAGTAATATACAATCTCGGCACTTCTCAAGCACATGATAAATCCCATTGACGATTGTCATTCTCTTACTAAAATGGTTGACAGTAAGGATAGTTTTTAAAAACTAACCAACAAATGCCAAAACCCTAGTAGACCCGTGTATGACCACAATTATTGTTGTTGGATCCACGACACTAGCCCCTAGGGATGTACACGAGTCGATCCGAGTCGAACTGGGCTCAACCTGGCCCGACCTCACCAGCCACACCCAGCCCAAACCCAGCTCGACTCTGTCACCGGGCCAACATGTCCAGCACAAACTCGGCCCGGTCAGCAATCGGGCGAAGTTCGGGCCAATTTCGGGCTTGCTCCATCTACAAAGGGACAAACGACGTTCTCACTTCTCTGTCTCAAATGATAAAGATAAAGATTTAGGATATATATATATATACACACACACACACACACACACACGACCGAGTCGGGCCAAACTGGGACATGTTTGAACTCTGCCCGAACTCAGTTCCGAGTCGGGCCGAGTCGAGCAAGTTAACCGTGCTAGCCCGGTTCGTGTACATCCCTACTAGCCCCCGACTATAATCTGAGGAATTGTACAACAATTGACAGAAAAACTTCCAAAATCGATTGGAAGTCTATCCCGGAAGGGGAGGGTAGGGGAAAGACAAGGTGGTGACTCTCCTTCCATTATTTCCACCACTAGAAGGAACATAAAAGACTTGCCCCCCAAAAAGTTTCCACTCTCTCTCAAAGCACCACTTCCACTTGTCGCTTTCACTTGCAGAAGGTGAGAACCAATGCTCCATGGGACTTAGGAATCCGTCAACCTCATCTTTTATTTAGTTTCTTCGAAGCAATGACATCGTAATCACCAGTCCTTAGATGAAACAACCCTAAGCGACCTTCACAGGAACCACCCTATGCAACAGATCATAACTAGGTGCAACGATCTACACACTACAAATCCTCTCAAAATGGTGTTCTCGAGTAATTTAACAGGCATTTCTGCACCAAAATTTCATAGCCATGACAACATGTAAAGAGACATGAACTTAGTAAACCACCCCCTTACCTCACCTCATCTCACCTCATATTTACCTGATATTACTCGCTTCCACAAACCTCGCAGAAAGGAAAAGTTTTCTTTTCTGAATAGTAACAATAAAGCATACAAGCATAGAAAGGTCTTCCCTAGTACACAAGATAGTTATACATTCATCCAATCCTTCAAAAAGTCTTCCCTACTACACTCC
Organism: Magnolia officinalis; assembly: GCA_021015155.1. Lineage (NCBI taxonomy): Eukaryota > Viridiplantae > Streptophyta > Magnoliopsida > Magnoliales > Magnoliaceae > Magnolia > Magnolia officinalis. The sequence continues at coordinate 52,070 of JAJHSJ010002232.1, read as the reverse complement.
GTGAAAATGTTTAGCCTAGTCACGACCCTCCAAAAGACCTCTATCGTAGTAGATCTATTGTTAAAGGTGTGATCATTTTGTTCAGCCCAAAGTGAGCACATCATAGTTAGGAAAGAGATTTTCCAAAGAGTGCCTTTCCTTTTTACTGGAAATTACCAATTCCATGCATAGGTTTGATCATCAATTGACCTGAGCATCACTCAAGCCAAACCAAACTGAGAAAGGGACTTTTTCCTTTTTCTTTTTTCAAATCACCATAAGAACCTCGCAATGGATAAATAGGTGATTGACAAACTCTGCATCCGTGAGGCACACAATGCACCAATTTGTTATTACCATACTCCTCTTACCCAGTTTATCAATGATTAAAACATTATTCTTGGCCAAAATAAATACAAATGTAACAACTGTTGGTAGACTTGGGTATCATCAGGTAAGCACTTGTGGCTCCAAAGAAACACTGCAATCATCGCCACAAAGAAGCTGATAAAAGGAATTTCCCAAAAAGCTACTGAAGGAGTGAATATATCGTCACCTATCATTATGAGAAGGAGAACAACAATCTCTCTAAGGCAATTTTGAAGTGGAATAAAATCCTCAAACCTGTCACCCTTTAGGTTCCCGTGAAAACATGCAGTTAATACCACCCAATTGCCTCCAAATTGAAACATTGAGGAAAAAAAAAGAAGAAGCCTGTTGTTCAAAGGATATTGTCAAGCCTGAGAAAATCGCTTCTAACAGTGAACTGTCAAACCAGGTGCATCTAAGAATTTATAACCCCATCTCCAACCATCCACAATCGCTTTCCAAATTCTCCCGGCCCTATACTGAAAAGACAGAAGAATGAACTGTCTTCCCTCCAGCACCTCGTATTCTCATGAGATACCATAGGCTATTTTCCTCCGATCCAAACCTCCATTGCCATTTACAAAAGATGGCACAACCATATTCTTTAGATTTTATATCTGTCCCTGCAGTATCTTGAGATTTGCAAACCTCTTTCCATCCCACAGGAAAATATTTCTTTCGTGGTTCCCTCCGTCTCTGTAAGAATTCTGAAAACCTTCAAGATGCTGAATAACAATGGCCAAGCACTTGAAAAGAGACACAAGTATGAAGACGTCTTGGACTCTTGAGCAATGCTACCTTAATTAGGGCTACTTGGCCTCTTAGAGACTGGTATCTACTCTTGCACAAGCTGGTAGTTTCTTTTCCACTTCCAATGAAAATTACCCACAAACGCTTCATTGCTTTCCCCACATAAGTGGAAGACCAAGATAAGAAGGTTGTCAACCTTGCAACTGAACATATTTGCTAACGAATGCAGTCTGCACTCCTTCCTCCCAGAGTCAGATCCCAACCTCTCACTTTTCTGCATGTTGATTCTCTGACTTGACACTACTTCGAAACGTTTCAACACTTCTCTCAAATTGTCAATTAGACTATCTTGGCTCTACATAATAGGTATGTTGCCCACGTACTGAGGATGTGCACTTGAAAATCATTCCTATTTATCTAGAATTCTATCCAAAAACCCTTTTACATTCACCTTATCAATCATTATGCCAAGAGCTTTTCCCATTGTTGAAAAAAAGAAGTGGAGAATCTCTATTTTTCTTAAAAGATAATAGATATGTTTTTATTGAGAAGTTTCTAAGATAAAAAAGAAGTGAATCAAAATTACAATCCAAGCATGGGCGATACCACAGAAACATTTACATTTTAACCCTAGATGCCCATACTAATACACCTCTCTTGGATTTCCATAGTAGTTCTCCCCACAAGCCTTATTTATTGAGAAAAAAAAATCACCTATTACACTCGCCCCCACATATTCCACAAAAACGCTAGCAAGTACTAGGTGCCAAATAACTAACTTTTAATTAGGAAGAATCATGTCATGCCAGGCCCAAAATAGATCTTCTACTAATTTTGGCATTACCTAATTCACTTCAAAGGATGCTAAGAGCCTACACCACACTTTACGAGCAAAGGAACAATGGATGAAGAGGTGATCAATTGATTTTACATCGTTCATACACATGAGGCATATATTAGGGAGGACCACAACCCTTTTCTGAAGATCGTTTATGGTCAAAATTCCCTTTCTTCCAACCAAGTAAAGGATGGCACCTTGGGAGGGGCACTGTAGAACTAAAAGGCATGAAAGAAATCCTTTCTTCTCATATTCGATGGAATCCAAAACATCTTGTAGAAAGATCGAACTGAAAACGATGGAGAAGCACTCTAAACCAAGGAGTCTTTTACACAATAGTTGAACATATGGCTTTTGTCTTCGATTCTTTGGCTATCCACAACAAGACTACTAATCTGATTATTCCTTGCCTTAACACTAGCAATGTTATGGAAACAGTGAGTGTTCTTATCACCCTTTTTAGCCACAATGCCCTCAATCTCTACCTCCATTTAATCTCTTCTTTCTAAGTGCTTGGAATAATTTTCGGCCGAGGAAATGCGCTTGTGACATTCTTCTTTGGATAACTCGCTCGCCTCTTCCTTTATTTCGATTTCATGAATTTCCCCTAGATTCTTCTCACGTCATCATTCATTTTACTTAAAATCTACTTTCTTCATCCATTCAGTTTTCCCTTGAGAGTTTTGAGCTTTTGAGACAATCTAAAGTTAGTCGTACCAATAATCTCGAAACATTGTCACCAACCTTTAATTAGTTCGGCAAAACCTTCCACATCCAACCACATCAGTTCAAACCAAAATGGCTTTGGCCCGTAACTGTCTACCTCGAGCTCTAGTTATATAGGATTGTGATCAGATATAGATCTGAGAAGGCCACACACAATAACCAGAGGAAACTTATCAACCCTGTCATCGAACAACATGAAACCATCAATTTAACTAAAGTCTCATCTCTACTACCATTCTTACTAAAGTTGCCATTTTGACTATCTTGGCTCCGCATTACAGGAGTGTCACCCATGTACTAAAGATGCAACTTGAAAATCATTCCTACTGATCTAGAATTCTCTCCAAAAACTCTATCACATTGACCTTATCAATCATTCTACTAAAAGCTTTTTCCACAATTAAAAAAGAAGAAGTGGAGAATCTCTTGACCATCATTTTTAATTAAAGTTGCATCTCTATTACCATTCTTAGAGAAGTTGCATTCCAAATACTCCCTTGGTTCTACTAATGTTAAGCCTCTGGACTTTACCTCCAAACCTACAATTTAGCATTTCCCCCCTTTAGGTGGTCTACCAAATACCACATCATACTCAAAAGCCTAAACAAAATACTAAGCTTTGAACATTCAAGTTAAACATACAATATGCATCAAAGCATGTTTTAGTGTATCCAAGTGTGTCTCACTGTAGTCTAAGTACATTGAACTTAAATAAGCTTAGATTCAGTTACAAAATTCACTTGCACTAAGATGGACAAGCTTAATGTAAAAAGCTTTGTGGATGTATCAATCTAACAACCATTCTTCCTCTTACAACAATGCTTGTACATGTCTTTAAAGATGTCCATGTATCCTCCTAGAACCCCTTTTCTTAGAATCACCCATCACATAACTTCCCCAAGAACTCCATCGTATGCTTATTCCAGATTTATGAAACCAAGTATAGATTCTTCCTCTTATCTTTATATTGTTCAATTAATTATCTAAGTCAAGAAATAGCTTCAATTGTTAATCTCCTTGGCATGAAGCCAAACTATATTTGAATATATCTTATTTATTGTATTAATCTTGTACTAACATCGTCTTTCAGAACTTCACAGTGAAGGCATAAGTTTGATCCCTCGATAGTTTGTGCAACTTCATGCATCTCCTTTGTTCTTGTAAATAGATTTTATGATACTTCTCCACATGTCTAACATTTATTTGCCTACAAAATTATATTGAAAAAGCTAGTAACTGAACTATTTTCACTTTCGCCTAGTATCTCGCACATGTCTGAGGTTATAACGTTTGCCTTTGAAGACTTTTCCTTCTCCTCCTCCTTTTCTAATGGTAACTTAATTATATTAAAATCAAACAAAAAGAGATGCAAACAAAAGAAAAGGAAAAAAGACAAAAAAAAAAAAAGGAAGATGGAGAGAGCTCCCTGTAACCCAACTCATAAAAATCAAGAATGACCTCCCAAAAGGTTCAAACCTAATTAACAGAAAATTGTCTGACCTCTCACTGAATGGATAACCGAAGTTGTGTTAGAAGCCAAATTATTGAGTGTCCTATTGTAAGTTTCGTTCGATACATACCAAATAACTTCCAACAAGGATAGCCACCACAACTATCTCTTTCTTCTGCCCACACTTCCCAATTCTAGGCTTGAAAGAGGGCTTGGAGGGAGTTCGACATTGACCACCATAATGAAACAAAGCTTTAAAAAAAAAGAGACCCGATTCTAACCACATATTCATAATTAATGAACAAGTTATCCACGGATTTGTTTAGAAACCACACAACTTTTCCTTCTATGTGCAAATCATTGGGATTAACAATTCAAAAAGATTAATGGATGATAATCACTTCCAATATAAGTAAGCAAATCATCAGACATGTAGAGTGCAAAAGATATATTTTTTATGTGGAAAAACCATCATATGTGAAGGGAAAAACTACGCGACCTAGTTATGTAAAATCCACTATAATAGAAATAATGGATGCACAATCATCAAGAGACCAACCTCTCTTAGATATTCAAATATATCACCCAAAGGGTGGATTTCAAGCAATAACAAAAGAAAGGAATTTTCTCAACAACTAGGGATTGTACAAAACCCCAACACAACCCTTGGAGAAGATAATTGAATAAACCGGTATTGGGAATAGACCCTCGCGAATCCGGAGATGAAAAACTCCTTTTGTAATCAATAAGAAGCTTGAAGAAAGAAGACACCTTGCTCCTCTTTTTCTCCAAGAAAGAAAACCCCAAATATGTTGCAACAAATCTCTCTAGGCAAAAAAGTCATTTCTTTCTCCTTTTACTTCACTTAAAAAAGATAAGGCCAAAAGAATAAATTACAACCCCCCCCCCCCCCCAATAAAAATAATAATAATAAAAAAAAAACTCATGAAGAGGGCACCACCATGCTTAAACCTACCATGCTTTTGCAAAACCCATGCTTTTCTCCTTTTCTCTAACTAAGGCCTTGGTCATCATATTCGAATCATTCTTGTTGGTGTGGATCTTCTCAAGTTGTAGCAACTTTTCTTCACGAGCATCCCGAATCCAATGGTACCTTACATCTATGTTCTTGGTCGTGGAATGGAGACTTAGATTTTTACTAAGGTGGATGACACTCTAACTGTCACAATAAACAATACAATTGTTTTGCATCAAGCTAAGTTCTTGAAAGAACCTCTTCATCCATAACATTTCCTTACAAGTTTCTATCACTGCAATATACCCAGCTTTTGTAGTAGATAAGGCCACACTTTTTTGCAACTCGGACTGCCATAACACTGCTTCCCCTGCAAAAGTAAGCATGTGCCCTGATATGGACTTCCTGGAGTCAATGTCTCTTATCATATTTGTATCTTTGTAGCCTTCTAACACAAACTTACCACCTTTAAAGCATAAACACGCCTTGAATTAACCCCTGAGATATCTAAGAATCCATTTAACTGCTTCCCAGTGCTCTTTGCTAGGGTTTTCAAGTAATCTGCTAACAACACCAATTGTATTTGTGATGTCGAGCCTCGTGCACACCATATCATACATTAAACTTCCTACCGTTGATGCATAGGGAACTTCATTATTTCTTCTTTTTCTTTCTCACTTAAGAGACTTTTCTCACTTCTTAACTTGAAGTGACCCGCAAGTAGATAACCGAGAGGTTTTGCTTTATCCATATGGAATATTTTAAGCACTTTCTAAATATACCTTTCTTATAATAACCACGGTTTGTCAACCTTCCTATCACAAGAGATCTTTATGCCCAAATTTGTTGTGCGAGGCCTAAAGCCTTCATGACAAATTACCTACTTAATCCCTTTTTTAACCCGTCAATTTTGCCAACATCTTGACCAATAATCAACATATCATTAACATAGAGTAAAAGAATAGTAAAATCACCTTCAAAAAATTTCATAGCAAGTACACAATGTTCTGAAGTGGTTCTTTTATACCCATGATCCGCCATGAATGAATCAAACTTATTTGTACCACTTCCTTAGAAATTGTTTTAACTCATATAGGCTCTTCTTCAGCTTACAAATTATGTGCTCATTACATTAATTTCGAAACCTTCAGCATTGCTCCATATATATATATATATATATCTATATATATATATATATATATATATATATATATATATATATATATATATATATATATATATATATATATCGTTTCCTCTAAATCACTATGCAAGAATGTTATTTGACATATCTTACATCGAAACCAAATATGACTCAAATGGATAACATCTTCATCACAGACGAAAAAATCTCATCAAAATCAATGTCATTCTTTTGTCCAAATCCTTTCTCAACCAAACTTGCCTTGTACCTTCGTTATGCATTCTTCTCTCAATATTCAATTTGGATACCCACTTATTCTTGAGTGCTTTCTTATCCTTTGGCAACTCCACTAAGTCATAGGTGTGGTTCTTATGCAAAGAACCCATCTCCTCTTGCATAGCTCTTAGCCACTCCATTTTATGTAATTAATTAGTTTGAGCTTCTTGATAGTCCTCAGTTCACCCCCATCTATAAGCATGACACACTCATGATGTGAGAACCTTCTGAATGGTTAGCTTGCTCTAGTAGAGCTTTTCAACTAAGGCTTGACTAATGGTTCTTGAAGAGGTTGTTCCCCTTGTTCTTTCTTTTCAACATCACTTATGGGGACATCATCACCAACCCTTGCCATATTGAAAACATTGCTTGACAATGTAATATTTTGCTACATTATCACATTATTGTATTTCCAAAATAAAATTAAAAAAAAAGAAAAAAAAAAGAACAAACAGCAACACCTGTGTTCCTTTATACATTTGTCTTGCTTAAGAGAATGATCCATCATAACAAGCAAGATAATTCATTCATCTCAAATAAAAAGAAAAGCCCAAGAAGAGGAGAATAAAAGAAGGAAAAACTTGGAAGGTGAGGGAAAAAGGGGTTCTTAAAGCCTATCATAGGGAGGCCTATCATCATCCCCCTATTGTTGCTGCAAACCGGCGGCTCAGTCCGTGGCGGCACTCAATCTTACCTCATTCTAGGTAGCCCTTTCCAGGGTATGGCAACTTCACTCTAGTTATCCAAGTAGCCCTTTTTCACACCATAACGGCTTTCATTCTGGTCTGGGTTGCTCTTTCCACAAGTCACCCCTTCCGTGACTCGAACATAGGATATGTTGTTAGCTCTTAGCTCTGATATCAATTATTAAGAACCTAACTAATACATCAAAAGCCCTGGGATTGATGGAACATGTAAAGTTAGGCTATTAAACCCTTGGGATCGTGACAGATTCAACTGCCAAAGATGATAGTCTCCTCATCGACATTGCACGCAATCTATTTGTTATTTTGTCTCATGCGTTTTTAGAATATTCCAAAGGAGATGGAGCTGCGGCTACATCTACATTTCAATTTTCAGAATGTAGGGTTTTTGCTTTTTTGTTTAAGAAGACTACAAGCATATAGCTCTAACAGGGCCTAAGAATGGCTATGGGCCGAGAAATCCACCTGACTTTCGGCTGGACTTAGACATACTAGCTTGCCCCGTGTGATGGGCTTGGGCCTTGCATGGATAGCCCAATAACTTTTTGTGTCGGGCTTAGGCTCAACCTATTTTGGCCAGCCCAACCTGACTTTATATGCACAAGTGGTGTCCCATAAATATGCCATTCCAATCTGGAGTTGGCCTACCCATCATATTAAATGTAGACCATTGGTTTCATATGTATACTTTTTCCTCATGACGTGTCAGCTGACAACATGGAATTTGAGAGTTATTTAAGAATTCAATTCCAAGAATCGGATGCCACAAGAATTCAACTAGCAATCTGTCTGGCAATTTGGAATTTCATTATCTAAAATTCAGAAAATTGTGTTTTGAATATTAAAATAAAAATAAAAAATCCTGTTAGCAAACTTTACACAGGCCACAAACCAACCGTTACACTGAACTCTTGTCTGTATTTGATTGTTTACAAGACAGACATCCAATAGATAGCTATGGACAAAAAACAAAAAAAAAGTCAATGGTGTAAGTTGATAATTCAAAAATTGGGCCACCAAAACATCTAATCCATACCTTTCAAGTAATCTATTGACGTGTCTAGCTCATGGAACATGCCCCAGATATCTTCGTGACTGGAAGATAGTAGCTACCAAGCTACAACATCCATCATGTGGTGGACCCCACATTTAATTGGTGGTAACACTCAATAAGTCACATTGGTTAGATGATCATAATCATTTCATCAATGACCATTAAATGATTTTAACTATCTAATCAATCTCTAAGAATAGCATATTCTACCTTTGAATGATTAAAATTCTCAAGATGCTTTATTTGCCTGTTTTTAGCCATTCAATCAATGACTTCGAAAATAGACATAAGGGGAGTGTTTGGTGCAAGGTATTAGATGGGATTAAGTGGGATAGAATTGCATTTGATCCCTTGCAATTCCATCTACCATTTGGAGAGGACGGGAAATGTTGGGATTAGGTGGGATGGAATTGCATCTAGTCCCACCGATTCCATTTGGTCCCATGCAGGATTTTCGAGGATTTTGAAATCCACTACACATGTGGGCCTCACATTGATGCATGCGTTTATCCATGCCATTCATATACATATACACCATTTACACATGACATTTTAATTGGTTGTATATGTATACAAGTGAACGACATCTGTTGTGAATTTGGTCCATTGATTACAATTCCATGGTTCACCAAACATGATTTTGCTTAATCCGGTGTTTTCCGTAGCAAAATTTTTATCCCAAACATAGGATTGGATGGCTACAATACCATGGTATTTCCTAACATGCAATGCAATGATTGTGCAGGAATAATGTTAATACCATCTAATACAATTCAATACGATTCAATTCTACCAACCAAACATGCCCTAGGAGTAGTTTGGATATCATTCTATAAGTAATTTTTCTTATTTTATCAACTAAAAAATTACTTTATGAAGTTAAGGTAGTAAGCACCTACCGTGAAGTTGATTATATCCATCACCAAAACTTTTTGCTTGTAAACTTTTTTACTTTTCTACTCTCTCATTCCTTCCCTTTCTCATCTCTCCTTATAATATTGGACAGTCCAAAGGTAGCCTTGCATGATGGGCAACCCACATGGAAGGTAGGGTCCATGTTAAACGTGGGCCCCACATAATGGATGGTCCACATCAAAGGTTAGCCCTTAATGATGGATGGTTCACATCCAAGAGGCGGACCCACATCAAAGGTGGGGCTCACATGATAGACGGACCACATCAAAGGTGGGCTCCACATGATGGGCAGTTGATATTGAAGGTGGGCCCCACATGATGGACAATAACATTGATGGGACCCCACACGAGGACAGTCCACATCTAAGGTAGGCCCCTAATGATGAATGGTCCACATCCAAGGTGGGCCTTGCATGATGGATGTCTTACTTCGAAGTTGGCCTCCGCATAATGGATCTCCACATCAAATGTCTAACATGATGGACAACTTACATCCAAGGTACCCGCATGATTAATACCCACATCAAAGGTGGGCCTTATATGGTGGATGGCCCACATTGAAGGTAAACTCTTTACAATGAATGGTTCACATTGAAGACAGGGCTAAGGTGGGTCCAACATAATGAACAGTCCACATCACAGGTTGGGCCCACATGATGGATAATAGATATTAAGGGTGGATCAAACAAAGTTAGGTATAAGTACTTATGCAATGTTGGAAAACTAAATATATTTTCCTACTTACGGGCTGGTAAGGGGATGTTTGGATGGTATGTTACTTTATATAAGCTGCTTATGCCTCAAGCAACGTATCTTGCTTTCTACTTATTTATTATGCAAGTATGTTTGGTACACGACAAACTTATTGGCCAAAAAAGTAGAGAAGTATGTTTAGTTTTCAATATTTGATAAGTACATGTTTAGTTTTCAATATTGGAAAAGTACTTTTCCCTCAAGTTTGTTCGGTCTACTCTTAATATCCACTGTCCTTCATGTGGGCCAACCTTTGAAGTAGACCATTCATTATGTTGGGCCCAACTTGGCCATGTCTTCAATGTGAACCGTCCATTGTGTGGAGCCTACCTTTAATGTGGACCATCCACCTTATGAGGCCTACCTTCGATGTAGATTATCCATTATGTCGGGCCCACCTTAGATGTGGACCATTCATCATGCAAGCCCACCTTTAATGTGGGTAGTCTATCATGCAAGGCCCCCCTTGGATGTGGGTTGGTCAACATTAGGAGCCAACCTTTGATGTGAACCATCCTCATGTGAGGTCCACCTATATATGCGGCATTTATCATGTGGGGGCACATCTTTAATATCCACAACCCATCATGCAGAGCCCACCTTTGATGTGGACCGTCCATCATGCGGAGCCCACCTTGATGTGGGTCATTCATTGTGTAGGGCTTACTATCAAAATAAATTGTCTATCATGTAGGACCCACCTTCAATGTCCACTGCCCATCATGTAGAGTCCACCTTTGATTTGGACCATCAATCATGTGGGCCTCACCTTCGATGTGGGTTGTCAATCATGCAAGGCCCACCTTGGATGTGGGTCACTCATCATTTGGGGCCGATCTTTGATGTGGACCGTCCATTATGAGAGGCCTACCTTGATGTGGGTCATCAATCATGTGGGACCTACCTTCAATGTTAAGTCTGTCATGTGGGGCCACCTTCCATATCCACCGCTCCTCATGTGGAGCCCACCTTTGATATAGACTGTCTATTGTGTGGGTTGCACCTTTTAATGTGGGTTGTCCATCATACATGACCGTTTTGAATGTGGGTCATTCATCATTACGGGCCTACCTTTTATGTGGGCTCACCTTGATGTGGGCTATCCATAATGTGGGGCCCTCCTTTTATGTGGATTGTTTGTCGTGTGGGCCCCACTTTTGATGTGGAAAGTCATTGTGGGGGCTCCACCTTTGATGTTGACCGCCCATCATGTGGGCCCTCCTTTGATATGAACCATCCATCACATGAGAGAGAGAGAGAGAGAGAGAGAGAGAGAGAGAGAGAGAGAGAGAGAGAGAGAGAGAGAGAGAGAGAGAGAGAGAGTGTGTGTGTGTGTGTGTAAAAAGTTGTAAGTTGAAAAGTAAGAAAACATAATATACTTTTTATAATAGTGCTTAAATTAATTTAACTTACATAAGTTAAGAAATGTACTTATTTAATAATATCCAAATGGGCCCTAATTAAGTTGCAAAACATACTTATTTGTTGAATATCTAGAAACCTAGGTAACCTATTTTGATGTATGAGTAACTTATATAAAGTAACTTTTGATACAAAGAAGATTACATCATTGATACAGAGCTTCTATCATGCAGGCTCTACTATCATTAGCCATAACTCTCGAAAATCACTCTGAGTGGACTATTCTAACCATTGAAATTGCGGTTTGTGGACCGCTATGCGTTTAATGCGGAAGTATGATAGAGCTATAAAATGCAAACTAAGTCCTAGAGGAGGGGGGAGGGGTGATTAGAGCCAATTAAAAATTATATTCTTATTAAAAACAACAATACCTAGCTTGGCAATTAAACTAAGTGAGGCAATGTAACTTTAAAGCTTCCAAGCTAATAGAGGGTATAATCACATAGGCTACAAAAGATGTGCAAGTTAAACAACTAGCCTATAAAGAGATAGTGAACATGTGTGTGTGTGTGGGATGTGCTACATATAAGCTTAAGCATTTATCTAATCATGCATACATAATTAAACATTTAACACATTAGCGTAATTAAACAAGATGCGTAAATGACAATCCCAAACACAAGCATGTATAGTGGTTTGGCTACTTGCCTACTCCACTCCCGGTGGACACACTCAATTCATGAGTGTATCGGATTTCACTATCGGAGGTTTTAAATCAGGTTAACCTCTAACCTCAAGGACTCTAAGTTTATGCCCTACATAAGAGCAAGGGTCCTACACAAGCACCCAATGCTTTATGCCCTACACGAGAGCAAATGTCCTACACAAGAGCAAGGGTCTGACTCCCGAACTAAACAATTTAGGCCCTACATAATAAACTGACACGTTTACTCTCGTCGGATGCCTACAAAAGGACTTTGGTTGGTTTCTCTTTAGCCCAACCAACAATCTAGGTCCTACACAAGAACCATGAAATTTAGGCCCTATGGAAGAGCCAAGGTCCTACAAAAGAATCTGGGTGAGTTTGACACAAACTCTTACACTCTAATCTATACAAGGAAGGAGTACAATAATGGACTCTAAAAATGATAACTCACTTGTCTGATTGCGCCCCGTTTGTCGCGCCTTGCGAGTTGTTTAATTTCTGCTCTCTCATACTTCAATCAGCTCCCTGATGTTCCCCCAATCATGTTGCTACAGCTTCACCACGACTTAAGCTCCATGATCATCACCTTGCTTGTGATTGCTTCCTTTGAGATGCCCAAGGTGATAGGAGTAAGTTGAATCTCCTACAGCTAATGGGTAGTTGGTTTCCTAGGAGATTCAACTATATGTGTTTCCTATAAGACTTAAACAATGATATGTCAAAATGCTTAAGTCCAATCTCTAAGAAATTGAGGAGTTCAAGCACATCTCTAATAGTGAGGTTGGAATCCTCATTAGAGTTGAAATCTCAAGGGAGATTGCTTTAAACTCATAGGAATAGAGGCAATGAATGTAGGATATACATATGGGATCACCTTACCTTTGGTTGCTCCAAAAATCCATGCATCTACACAAGATTCGATTCCCGTTTAAAAACTTTCAAGCTCCAACGGTAAAAAAACGGGTAGAAACAGATATGTCGATGTCATCGAATGAGTCTTTGATTCCATCGAGGATTCCTTTAATGTCATTGAAAGGTTCCCTGATGCAATCGAAATTTTTAGACAAAAATGATGTTTGCTTGCTGGACAAATTTAGACCCATTTTGATTGAATCGACCCAACCTTTGATTATATCGAACATCATGTTTCGATGCCATCGAGAGAATCAGGAAAAAAAATTACAAACCTTGTTCGACAATCTGGATCTCAAATCGATGCCATCGAGGGGACTTCGATGCCATTAAAACTTAAGTTTCAATGCCATCGAGAATTTCAGCAAAAACTCCAATTTGGTTGTTAGACATTCCCAACTGTCGATCGATGTCATCGGCCAGGTCATTGAAGACCGTTTGATGATAGCTCAATGCCATCGAACATGGCCTCGAATCTGCTGTTTTGGGCTATCTTTTACATAGTAGATTCACGCCTCTTCTAGCCTTCTTTATCATACTTGTCTTGGTCTCCTAAGGTTAAGGGATGATCAAATTTATATTCTTATTAGGTCAAGATCATCTAGAGGCTATAGGATTATTTTAGGTAAAGGGTTAGGGTCACCAAAACATCTCTTTTGCTCATTGTAGCTCTTTGATGCTCCGGCTTCGCTTGATCCAAAATTTCACCTTTTGCACTAAAAGGAAGGAATTAAAGTTAAGGCGGTCATCATTCAACGGTGTAAGATTATAAATCAGGGCTTAAATTTTATATGATAACGTAGTCATATGAGGCCAAAGTGTGGTCCAAATTTGAGTTGCGATTGACGGTGTAAAGTGGGTCAATTGGAAGCTCCAGATTTAGAAAGAGTTGTAAGTCTAAAACGGATAACTTCGCGCCTAAGGAAAAAGCTTACCAGTTCTCATATTTCACACTTGGTCTATACGATAAAAAATCCAAGTTATTTATATGAAGAAAAATATCCTACTATGACTACCCATGACCTTTCTTCACTCGATGGACACCAAAATCAATGGTTAAGGGGCTGATTTGTCAATGAGCCCCTTTACAATGATCTAAAGGCTGAAATTCAATGTATATGGTTAATTTATGATAAATAGGCATGGTATAAAATTTCATATGAAACGGATCATGAGAACTATGTGATCTAGAATTCAGGAGTCTAGGTTAATGACATTAACTATTTACGATTTTGCCATCTTTTATTTCTCCAACTTTCATCGTCCATAACGTCGGATTACACCATCCAAATGCATTGAAATTTCACAGACATTCTTTATTTTTCATGCTCTTTCCATCGCCCCATTTTGGGCCTTGATCGCTTATAGATGACCAAGATGCCTTTTTAATGGGTTATACCACCCTGAGGTCTAAATCAACGCTTCCATATATCTAATAGAAAAGTCAGCCAGTAGTTGTGGCATATACCTTACGATATTCGAAGTGAGTTGTTCATTCTGATATTTAGGCGAACTGTTTGGCGGATTCAAATATGATGGACAGTTAGATGACATGTTAAAAATAGAAAAACTTTATGATTAGTACTCTGATCATTTATGTAGGTGATTGTACGGTCGGTTTTGGAAACGGATGAACACAAGTAGATTTTTGGAGTGATCAAAAGGTAGAAAATGTATACCGTTAAATTCAAGTGACTTGTTCACATGTGTAAGTTCCTTAAATTGTAATCCTGATGGTGGGTTAAGCATATTCATAGATGAAAAGTAGATTTTTGGAGTGATCAAGAGGTAGAAAATATATACCGTTAAATTCAAGTGACTTGTTCACATGTATAAGTTCCTCAAATTATAATCCTGATGGTGGGTTAAGCATATTCATAGATGGTAATCAAGATTAACGGATCAATATCTCAATTCAATACGTGTAGAAGCAGATGTAGAGGTCGGGTAGTTAGTTTACCATGATTGGGTGGTCCAAACTCAAAGTGGATGGTCATATATCTTTACTTAGTAGTGAATAGTTGATTGAACAGTTAGTTATGATGAACCAATGAGAATATTGGATATATGATGATCATGTCCAAAAAATCAACGATTAGATGACTTGATCTATGAATGAAGATTATTCAATAGTCAAATTCAACAAGTTAGAGAATAGATGTAAGGTTAGGATAGACTAAATTAGTGACATACACATGTATATACTAAATTAAATTTCATGGTAACACTCGAGAATTTTCAATACTCGGGTATTGAAAAGTTTGGGGTATTACAGTCACGATCGACCATGAGCATCACAGTGAGTTATGGTTGATCGTGACCTGCAAAATGCAAGGCATCTGCACAACAGTTGGGTCTTAAATTTGGCCACGTGCAACACGTGCGAGGGTTACGGGCCTGCTATAACCGATAGGGTTTGATTCAAACCGTGACCACCGACCCCTAACGTCGAGATAGAGCGAGGCTCGATCGTGGCTCAATTGTTCATCTATTCAACCAACTGTCATGAGCTCGTTACTTGGGCAATTGACGGAGGTTGGGGCTCTTCCTCCAAACAAGCTATTTTTGCATGAGCTCGTTACTTAGGCGACTTAGGTCTTCCTTTAGATCCGGCGTATAAACGCAGATAGAAGGAAATTACAACTACTAAGACCTAAGTCGGACTGGTGAGTGCACAAGGACAGAATGAATCTAAATCTATATTAAGTGTCCACTGCTACTAAGCAGAGGAGGACTAAACCTAGATACAGTGTTGCGCTAGATTGATGGTTATGTTTTGTTGGGTTTGGAGATGATCATCTTCTTGTATTTATACACTTATAGAAGAAAGATGAGAGAATAATCATCCATCTATGTGGCTCCATCACGTGCAACCAGTTGAGAAAATAGTTATTATATTTTATCGATCATGATTTCATTTACGAGATTGTTCTTTTAGACTGACGGGGATGGAGCGACCATTTATTTCTATTTAAGAGAACTAAAATATTAAAAATACACAAAAACGAATTGATACCCAAATCATGCCGCATATATCTCAAATATTTTTTTACGTCACGTGACAACATACACCATTTATACAATTCATCTGAATTTTCGTACAAATACCAAAAAACTAGAAAAATTGTACACCATAGTGCTTAAATGGACCATTGACACAAAGGTGTCATCATTAAGGCCCCGTTTGTTAAATCTAAAGTCTAAAGACCGAATCTGAAATCTAAAGCCTGAATCTGAAATCTAAAGCCAAATCTAAAGTAAAAAAAACTTGTTTGATGATTATGGCTAAAGTCTAAAAATTAAGTATTGAATCTGAAACAAACTGTTTGTTAACAAACATCTTAAATATGTGAAATATGTTAATTTGACACATTTGCCCCTATCTCTCATATGGAAATGTTTTACATTATAATGAAATTATTTTTGATTAAATGAAAATAAAATCATTATATTTAATTTAAATAAATTAAAATACTTAATAAAAAACTAAAATATCATCATAAGGCCATCAATTCTTCTTAACGGGAAGATTGACACTATGTGTTGTATAGGATTGAACACCAGTAGCAACAAAACCCTGAAATAAAGCCCACCTTATATTTATATGTTATCCAAACTGTTTATAAGGTCATTCCCAATTGGATGAAGTGAAAACATATTGATCCAAAACTTCCATGGCCTATTTAAGTTTGTTTTCCATCTAATATGTTCATAAGGTCACAAATACCTATACGAAGAGGAAAATATATATATATTGATCTAAAACTTCTGTGACCCCAAAAAGGGTTTCAATGGTAGGCATTCAATCCCCCGCTGCTTTTTGTAGCTTTTTCTCATCTCAAGCTCTAATACGAGCTCACCAAATGGATGGATGGTTTGGATATAACACATACCTCATGATGGGACCCACAGAACTTGCTGATGTCAATACAACAGCTATATAGCTGGTGTGAGGTACACCAACCAATCTGCATCCTACTTGAACGCGGATTAGCTAATGACAGGTTGAATAGCGAGATTCGCTACCGAAGTGACGTCATCAAGTTCCATGGGCGCACTATTAGAGCTGGGCATTTTATACCCGAACCGGTGGATCCGGCCCGATCAGACTCGACCCGACCCGATTCGAACAAAACTGATGGTCAGGATTGGGTAGCGTAATCTAGATCCGAATTATTTTCGGGTCGAATCCGGGTAGGCCCTGTTCCGAACCGACCCGATCCGATCCGAAATCCGATCCGATTGGATCCGATTCGGACCGTTATATATATATATATATATATATAATTTTTTTTACTTTTACGGCTTGAGCTTTTACGTTTGGCGCCAAAAAAATCCCGCCCAATGTACATCTGAGCTCCAAAAAATCCCGCTCAACTCTATCTCTATCTATCTCTCTATTTGTGATTCTTTCTCTATATTTGTCTCTCTATTTTTGTTGAAGAAGAAGGGAAGAAGAAGGTAAGAAGAAGGTTTTGGATTTCGATTTCTCAGCTGGAGAGAGATATATTGAGAAATGAATCAAATGATCAACAATTGTGTAAGGAAGAGAGAAAGAGGAAAAGAGAAAGAGAGTCACACAGCTTGATCGAAGAAAGAAAAAGAAGGTGTGACGAAGGTTCGGCGCAAGTTTTGTGGGTGTGATCACAAGGTATGTTTTATATCCAAACCATCCATCCATTTGGCGAGCTCATTCTAAGGCTTTGGATATGCATCAATTTTATGTTCAACCACTAAAATGACATGGAAAAACGAATGGACGGCGTGGATAAATCACATGCATTCAGGGTGGGCCCCAACAGAGTTTACTCGGTACAATGAGATCATTCACCGGTATACCACACAACGCTATGGGAACGGATTGGCTACTCCCCCTCACACCAGCCCCGGGGCCAGTGGTCGATGTTATGTGGGCCCCACCATGATGTACGTGTTTCATCCATTCCGTTAATCCATTTTTACGGATCATTTTAGGGCTTGATACAAAAAATGATAGGGATAAAATTCTTAGGTGGGCCACACCACAAGACAAAAATAATGAATGGATATTCACAATTAAAATCCTCCTAAGGCCCACTGTACTGTTTATTTGACATCCAATCTCTTTATTTGGTAATAAAGACCCAGATGAAGGGAAAAATAAATATCAGCTTGATCCAAAACTTTTATGGCCCCCATAACGTTTTTAATGGTCAAAATTCATTCAACACTATTTCCTGTAATGTCTTCCACTTGAGATTGAGATATACTTTTTTTTTTTTAATGATATCATAAAACGATATATAAAAATAAATGGACGGCATAGATGACACATATACATCATGATGGGCCCCATAGAGCACCGACCGCCAGCTAATGGGTGTTGTCAGGGGAGTAGCAATCTGTTTCCCAACGCATACAGCTAGCTATAGCTAGCTGTAGGTACGTGTCGTGTCGAGACGGACGTCCTGCGAAAGGAAGTTCCTGCACGGGAACCCATGTGGGACCTACTGCTATGTTTGTGCGAAATCCTCCCCATCCATACGTTTTATGAGTTCATTTCAGTACATGAGGCTAAAAATGAACCGTATCCAATGCGCAGGTGGGCCGAAAAATTGATAATTGAACCTCCACAGTTGAAATATTCGTGGGGCAACAAACGTTTTGAATCAGGCTAATATTTGTTTTTTTTAGTTCATCCCAGTAAGAATGACGTTATTAATGGTATGGATTTCATGTAAACATCACCGTCGAACCCAGGAAGGTTTCAACGGTAGGAATTTACCTAACCACCTTTTCCTTTAATACGGCCCACTTAAATCTTGGATTCTTCTCACTTTTGGTCTCATGCTCTAAAATGATCTCAAAAAATGGATGAACGGACTGGATTCCTGAAAAACAACACGATGGGCCCCACATACGATCTCAGCAGAGGAACTTTCTGTGAAAGGCTTTCCCTGGAAATCCGTGTCCCCTGCTTAGCGTGCCGTGCACGCCACGGCTAGCTGTACCTCGAGCTCCGAATTGTACGAATGGCTCAAATGAGTTCCCTATTACATGGGCCCACAATGATGTATTTACTATATCCATACCATTTATCTAATTTTTATGATCATTTTAAAGTATTTGGAAAAAAAAAAGATTCATATTTAAAGCTCAAATGGACCACACCGAAAATAGCAGCGGGGATTATGATTTTCACCGTTAAAAATTCCATCCTTACCTAATCCGATCCGACTCGGTTTCTTTGCCCGAGTCGGACTCGGTTCGGATCCAGCCAAGCATATAACGGATCTGTTCGAATAAGGTGTCCTGGACTCGATCCCGGTTCTAATCGGATTCGGATAAGTCCTGGCAGCTTTCGAACATGACCGAGTTCGACTAAATCTGATCTGACTAGGTCCGATGCCCGCTCTACGCGCTATGATGTATGTGGCCCCACTATGATGTATGTGTTTTATCTACACCGTCAATGTGTGGAGATTTAATTTTAGAGTATGAGTTAAAGAATGGGATCCAAATATGTAGTTGACCCCACGCGAAAAAATAGTGGAGATTGATGCCTACCGTTGAAACCTTCCTAAGGCTCACCATGATTTTTATTTGAAATCTAACTTGTTCACAAGTTAACACAGACATGAAAGAGGGAAGAAACAAATATACGATCCAAAACTTTTGGGCCTATTTAAGTTTTAATGGTGGGCGTCACTCTCCACTGTTTTCTGTGGTGAGGTCCACTGAGCTTTGGTCTGACTCATTCTTTGAATTTTACCTAAAATTATATTTCCAAATGGATGGACGACGTGGATACAAAAACATACATCTTGATGGGGCCCACATAACTTGGTGATGTAACTTCAGTAGCGAGTCTCGCTACTCAAACCTGTCAGCATCCTATCCGCGTCTACGGTAAACAGATTGGCTACTCCCCTGCCACCAGCTAATGGCTGATTGTCGGTGCTATGTGAGCCCACATGATATATGTGTTTCATCCATACCGTCCATCTATGTTTGTAGATCATTTTATGGTATGAGACAAAAATAAAGTATATCCCAATCTCAAGTGGACCACATTATAGGAAAACAGTGTTGAATGAACGCCGACCATTAAAACTTTTTGGGGGCCATATAAAGTTTGGATCAAGCTGATCGTTTTTTTCCATTCATCTAGGTCTATATGACCTAATCCAAATTGGATGTCAAATAATAGTACATGGGCCTTAGGAGAATTTAATGGTGGATATTCAATCACTATGTTTTTCCTATGGTATGGCCACCTGAGATTTATATTCCTCTCATTTTGGTATGAAGCTCTAAAATGATCTTTAAAAATGGATGAATGGAATGAATGAAACACATACATTATGGTAGAGCATAAAGAAGTTTCACAGGTTAAAGTCGATTTTGTATTACACAAACAATTTAAAGAAATTTTTTTTGTTGTAGTAACTTGAAAATGGATAATTTGTTAAGCAAAAATTTTTGTTTAATGAAAAATTCACTGACCGCATTCCGCGCGAGACTCTTATCACAGAAAGAATTCAGTGAAAAACCACTTAGCGCTTTCCGCGTTAACGATGCATTAACAAACACCACTAAACGTGAAACATTTTTTCAATTCCAAGTTAAGTGTAAAAATTCAGCGTTAACAAACAGGCGAGACTTTGGAAGATCTAAAACAAGTGGTGCACATGCACACTTATCCCATGTGCTCATTGCTTCGGAACGTGGATTGCCTAATGACCCAACCACCAAGAATATCCTAGCTGACCATGCGGCCGGATTTGCTTGGGGGCATGTGCCGCTGTCAAACCTACATAAGTGATAAGACTATATACTCCATAGAACAACTTTCACATATGTTTATGCGTCCATTCTAAAAGACACGTGGAATAAGTAGGTTAGCGGATTGCGGGTGTGACAAACCTCCGTGGTAGTTACGTCACCAACTTGTGCGAGTCTCACCATGATGTACATGGTATATCTATACGGTCCATTATTTTTTAAATTTATTTCACGGCTTGGCTAAAAACTAAGGTAGATTTAAAGTTTAAGAATCCACACCACAGAAAGTAGTGGGGTTCCTAATGCCCACCGTAATGTTTATTTGCCCTCCAACCTGCTCATAAGGTCACATAGACATAGATGAAGGAAAAAAACATAAATTACCATTTGATTCAAACACTTTTGGACCCAGGGAGTTTTCAATGGTGGGCATTCAATTCCCACTTTTTTTTTTTTTTTTTTGGGTCGACTTTAGCTTTGATTCTGCCTCATTTTTGGCCCATACCATAAGCCGATCTTGAAAAATAGATGGACGATGTGGATATAACACAGATGGTGGGTGTAGACACCCCACCCAGGCTAATATCTTGATTTTGTTAAGACATCCGAGAACCATGATCATATCCATAACCTTAACCTGAGCCATCATTCAATCCAGACCAGGTCCAAAACTGATCCATTTCTCAGGTCATTTGGGTGGGTAACAATTGAGCCAATTTCGAGCCATTTTGAGCCGAATATCCAAAGCGGACTTTGTTTCACTCTAAGAACCTAAAAAAAGGACCCAGGCTAAATTTCGAGGGAAACTGACCGAAGCGGTAGTTTGACTACCGCCGGCGGTAGTCAAACTACCGCTTCCTCTCAAAAAATGTGCTCGGAGCCAGTCACACGAGTTTCGGACTCAGCCAGGTCCGGGCGGTACTCGGAGTACCGCCGGCGGTACTCGGAGTACCGCCGCGTGTAGCCTGAGCAGGGACAGCTGTCCCAGCGTCCAAAATCAACTCTTCCTGGAATTTACCCCTCCCATCTCCACTATTTACAGTTTTACCGGCCTCCATAGCTAATGGGAGCACGCCATGTGACGCCTCTCTCCTCTCTACCAATCACCATGTGCCACATCAGCATTCACCTCTTCTTCCTTTATTTACCAAAAAACCATGGAAAGGGCTATAAAAGCCCTCTCCCCTTTCATTTTCAAACACACACCACAAAGAGAGGAAGAGAAGGGGAGAGAGAGTGAGAAGGAGAGTGGAGAGGGAAGAGAGAGAGGAGGAGAGTGAAGGAAGGGAAGGAGCTCCCAGCCTTCAAGCCCAAATTTTCCAGCCACCTCCTAGCCTTCATCTCAACCCTTCCAACCTACAAGCCTAGCCCAAAATGATCATGGTTCAATCTACATCTTAGCCTATTCAAGAATCAAGCCAAAGATCCATTTACATACAAGTATTCATCATGACATCTACTCCCTTCTCAACCCCCCTGCTTTTCTAGATCTCTAGTGGACGTATGCTCTGTGACTTGCCGTACATCGGATCCTGTCACATCAGAAATTCCTAGTGATCTAGTCCACTTTTCTTATCTCTTCGCATAAGCATCATCACATCTACCTCTAGACACATTGTCGGACGTATAATCTGTAGCCTGCCGAAATCTCGGATCTTGTTACATCAGAAATCCACGTGTGACTAGTCCCATCATGACCATAGCATCATCATCATCCCTTGAGATTATTTCACCACACTAAGTTGAGACCGTACATTTGTGCGGACAGAGAGGGTGCCTAACACCTTCCCTCTTTGTAACCGAGGTCCCTTACCCGGAATCCCGGATTGCAAACCAGGAGTCAATCTAAGGTCGGAGAATCTTCGGATTTCTCCAACCTTACGTATTCCGTGGTTCTAGCCGACCGCGGGATTATGAAATTATTCGGCTAGTGGCGACTCCAACAATCACAATCAGCTTAATCACCCCTACCATCATCACCACAACACACTTTTACCAACCAACGTGGGCGCCGATCTTTCAGTGTCTACAGAATGGCGACTCCGCTGGGGATGAGTCTAGAACGCACTAGCTGAGACCCGACTCGACAACGTGTGGTATACTAATCTCAAGGGACATTCATCACCGCATTCATACAAAACAAAAAAATCTCTTTGGCTTACACTTGCTTAGGCAAAGATCCGAACCATGACCACTCGATCCCGTGCAGCCATGACTTCTCAAGCGACCCATGAAGAAGAGACTGCACCCCAACCAACTCCTGAAATATCCGCACCTGCACCTGCACCCGTACCCTTACCAATAGCTCCGACAGATTTGTCAGCCAACATCTCCACACAAGAGCTACTACTTCGAACAATGCAAGAGTTACTGCTTCGCCTGGTGCCAAGTGTCACACCGAATACGCAGATGACCCAGCCTAGTGTGCAGAACAACTCACTCCCTCAAACTCCCTTTGCCTTCTCTCTCATTCCTCCGGCAAATCCTGTGCTCCCTCTCCCAGAAGAACCAGCACAAGATCAACAACAACAAGCAATCGGGAGCAACCCTCCCCCACATCTCTACTTAACACATCACAACAATCCGGTTACAGCATATGCAAGTCACAGATAAGAACTGGCGGATGCCCATGAAGGGGGCCAGTTTCGAGTCCAGCTCACTCCCCCTAACGGGAGTAACCTCCCGGAATTGGCAGATACCCCAGGTGGGAGCCATTTCCGAACATCCCACCCTCCTCCGAAAGGGAGTGGTGTTCAATTCCAGCTACCTCCCGCCACCGGGAGTCCACCTTCTTTCCATCAAACTCCCATTCTGGATCCATATGAAGAAGAAGCAGCACAAGCCCTACAGCAAGGGGCAAGATACCCGCAGAAAACTAAGTCAGAGATTGAGGAGTTACGAGAGCAACTACAAATGGTGCAAAATTAACTCCAGAGACAACAAGGTGTGGATCATCCATCCACCAAGTTCAGGGACCTCTGTCCCTTTCCAGACGCCCGGGTACCTCCAAATTTTGAGGTACCAAAGTTCAAAAGGTATGACGGTAGTGGGTGCCCCACAGCACATCTAAAAGCCTTTTGTGGGGAGCTCAATGCGATAGCAGGGAATGATGGAGCTTTGATAAGACTTTTCAGGAAATCCCTCAAGGGTGACGCTCTGGATTGGTACACCTCACTAGATAGCCACCAAATCAGAACCTGGGAAAAACTTTCCCAAGCATTCATTGACAGGTTCTCGTACAACCTGAACATGGCTCCAAGGAGAGCAGACTTGGCTGCCCTGAGGCAAAAAAGTGATGAATCTTTATCAGCATACGTAGGACGATGGCGAGCCATGGCGGCTCGAATGAGAAACCCCATCAACGACGAAGAACAGATATCCATGATTGTGCATTCAGCACATCCCAACATTTCAGGATATCTGATCTTGTATCCGTACGTAAACTTCTCCCAACTTATCCGAGCCGGAGAACAAGTAGAAGCTGGGATCAGAACTGGAACCATCTCCCCATGGCCACATCAGACCCCCTCAATCAGAAGAAACAAAGTCGAGGGGAAACCTATCGGATATGAGAATGGAAACAGCGCCGCTCCCATGCAGCGTACTATCGAAGTTAACAACATCATCGCTAACACTCAAGGCAACTAGTATGCTCCACAACCAGAGCCACGGCAGGACAGGCAGTACCAACCACAACAGAATAGGCAGTACCAACCCCAACAAACCCAACAAGGATATCAGGCACAGTCATCTCAACAGCAATCACAACAGCCTAAGGGAAATGCGCAAGGACCATACAAGCAAGGAATGTTAGGGAGGAAGTTCACTCCGTTAGCACAATCATACAGCCAAGTGCTAACAATGCTCATGCAAAAGCAACTGTTAACACCCCTCCAGCCTCGACTTCCACCTAATCCCTTGCCTCCCGGTTACAATGAAAATCAGTACTGTGCATATCATCAGGCTCCTGGCCATCTAACGGACCGTTGCTTCGCTTTGAAACATGCGGTCCAAGATTTGATCGAAAGCCAGAAGATTGCGATCACCCCACAGGCCAACAATACAGTTCAAGCCAACATTCTCCAAAATCCCCTGCCCTTGCATCAGGCAGGAACCAGCACATCCAGCACCTCTACCGTCAATCACATTGAAGGAGGTCAACCCACACATGCTTATCCACATAATTCCATCCAAGCAATCATGCC
This sequence comes from Magnolia officinalis, assembly GCA_021015155.1. Classification (NCBI taxonomy): domain Eukaryota; kingdom Viridiplantae; phylum Streptophyta; class Magnoliopsida; order Magnoliales; family Magnoliaceae; genus Magnolia; species Magnolia officinalis. Next base: position 27,187 of record JAJHSJ010002232.1, on the reverse strand, counting down.
CGACACAGCCAATCGGACATGGGGACACCAGCAAGCACCATCGCCTGGACCACAGGTGTCCCTTGAAGTGGCACCATCTACTCGACCTCTCATATTTCTTGAAGCAGCGCCAACATTTCAGCCTCTCCTGACTTTGGAAGCAGCACCCAATAGGTCATACCCTCAGAATCTCACCCTCCAAGGGACACACTCAACTCCATCCTCGGCATATCCAAAAAGGTTGAATTCTGAACCTGTCACCCTCCCGATAGGTCTCCCTGATCTAACTCTGCCAACCTTGCAAGGGGCACCCTCAGTTCAGGCCCCGCAATTCCTGATGCCTCACCAACTGGCACACGCCCAAAGGATCCCTCCCCCACATCAGAGGAAAGAAGAAAATTCCATGGCCACAACTAATCAAAACTTGGTGGCACCTCAAGAGATATCACTGAGTCTACCACAAACTGCTCCAGTAATGACCCCTCAAGAACTATTGGTATACTTGGAAGGAAGAGCGGTTCCTTCCTATAACCCGAAAGCAATCCCATGGCACTACCCAAAATGCGATGAGGTGGGTAACAATGGGAGATACCTCAGGAGAGATAGTCAGAACCCAAAAGAAACCCGAGGAATTTTGTCGGGAACCACCAGCAAAACTAACTCTGCTTATGACATAGCAGCCAACTTAAAACCATTCCCGCACAAATATCTATCTGGGAACTCCTATGCACGTCAAGGTCGCATCGAGAAATCTTTGCGAAGACCTTGAATGATGCCCATATCTCTCCTGACGTACCTCCCGAAATGGTGGCAAGCATGATTGGCTAACTCCTCGCACCACGAGCCATCACCTTCTCTAACGATGAGCTACCACCTGAGGGTCGTGAGCACAGGCGCTCACTAAACATAGTGGCCCACCACCAGAATTTCAAGATCCCACTTGTGCTCATCGATAATGGATCTAGTCTCAACGTTTGCCCTTTAAGGACTGTTGAACGATTAGAGATAGAACCATCTTCTTTCAGACCCAGTACCATGAGTGTCAGAGCCTTCGATAATTTTCGAAGGCAAGTGGAGGCGGAAATTGATCTAGAATTACAAATTGGACCAGACATGACCCTTGTCACATTCCAGGTCATCGATATTCCTGCCTCATTTAACCTTCTCTTGGGACGGCGATGACTCCATGTTGTTGGAGCCATCCCATCTACCCTCCACCAAAGGGTTAAATTCCCTTCGGGAAATCGAATCATTTCAGTACTGGCTGAGCCAGAAACCATCCTCCCGGTGACGGTCAAGTATCCCAGAAACTGACATTCCAGTGATTGACATTCAGCATGCAGAAGGCGACATTCCATATCACAGTTTCGAATTCGAAAAAGTGAACGCGATTGCTAACCCTCGCCCTCTAGCTGCTGAATACGTCATTCCCCCTGCTGAGCGATTAGTCTTAAATTACCGTACCAAGTTCCAGGAAAAAGGTATGGTAGTGAAACCAGTACATGCCAATGTACAGAGACAGGGACTGGGATATCAATCGACATCGGAAGATCAGGCTGAAAAGCCAAAAAGGGTCCAACCGTTTAAATGCATACCCATCAAGTTTGTCAAAGCTGGGACAACTTATGAGGACAAAGTGGTATCTCTTGAGGACCAATTCCAAGCACTTAGACTCGCAAAACAGACTGGACAGGAGTCTATCTGGCCACCAATAAGGTGAGATCGGATCCTCAAGACATCAGAGGAACACACAAGGCCAGGGGCAGAACCCCGAGATCCACCACATGAGACTAGGGGCATGGAAGAAGGTCCATCCGCGAGTGACCCAAAACTGGGAATGTCCTTTGCAGGTAAGGTAGGCCAGAATAGGGAGACACCCATTCAGGGGAACACAGGGCAGAAGCAACCCATCCATTGGGTTGACAAAGGTAAGTGGCTTGCTCTAGATTGGACGGATATCCGAATCCCGGAATCCGAGGAACAAGAGGAATTCCAACTCCTGGGCATAGAGGTCGAAACAGATTTTGACTCTGAGCCCAGCCCAGCAGACATCATGGTCATCGAGACAGGTGACCCACAGGAACAGATAGGGCAGATCAGCAAGATCGAAAGGAGAAAGAAGCCTGGATGGTCAGCCATCCCCCTAACAATCGAATCAGCCAGCGAACCATTCGCTAGCACCGGCCTTAAAAAAAAACGCCAATGTAAATAGCAATTGGTATCCCGAAACAGGATAAGACTAATCATGGTTTGCGACACCGTCCTGTTCAGGATATCTTGGCAACACAAAAAAATCAAAAAAATCTTTCAAATACAAAACAGCATATATCTTCAAAAATACAAAAAAAATCACATATTCCTCAAAATCACAAAACATCAAAAAATCCTTCAAATACAAAAACATCATATATTCCTCAAATCACAAAACATCAAAAAACTTCCAAAATACAAAAACAGTAGAAAATTTTTCAAAAAATCACTGTGCCAAACACTTCTCATGACAAACACGAGTGTGAAGTCGACTCATATGATTTCGATCTAGAGTTGGACTTCGAACTCATGGGTTTGGATGAAGCCCCGGATGTGGGAAATGATGATACCGCTCTTGAATTCGAGGATTCCCTCAAAAAATTCGAAACAAAGGCCAATGTTGTGGCAGACGACTTCGAAATTGTGAACTTAGGGTCAATGGAATCTCCCAGGGAAGTGCGTATCGAAAAATCGCTTCCCCCAGAATACAAGCAGAAGATGATGGAGTTTCTGAAACCAAGGTTGTCCAACTTTGCCTTCTCTTACGAGGACATGCCAGGGCTCGATGAAGAGTTGGTGGTGCATCATCTGCCAACAAAGCCAGACATGAAGCCAGTCAAGCAAAAGCTGCGAAGGATAAAGCCAGAATGGGCCCTGAAAATCCGTGATGAAGTCATCAAGCAATACAACGCGAGATTTCTGGTAGTCTCCAACTACCCGGAATGGCTCGCAAATATCGTACCAGTTCCGAAAAAAGATGGAAAAGTCAAAATGTGCATCGACTTTAGGGACCTTAACAAAGCAAGCCCTAAAGATGACTTCCCTCTGCCTCACATCAATACACTGGTAGATAATACTGCTGGACACAAGATCTTCTCCTTCATGGACGGTTTCTCCGGTTACAATCAGATCAAGATGGCCATCGAAGACCGTGAGAAGACTTCCTTCATCACGCCATGGGGAACTTTCTGCTACCGGGTCATGCCCTTTGGATTGAAAAAATGCAGGAGCTACGTATCAGCGAGCCATGACTGCCTTGTTCCATGACATGATAAACAAAGAAATGAAAGTTTATGTGGACGACATGATTGTCAAGTCTCGCACGGTCGAAGGACACTTTGAAGAACTCAAAAAGCTCTTCGACAGGCTGGAAAAGTTTAAGCTCCACCTTAATCCGCAAAAATGTGTCTTCGGTGCAACTGGAGGCAAGCTTTTAGGCTTCATTGTTGGCGAAGACGGAATCAGGGTGGATGAGACCAAAACCAAAGCCATCATCGAGATGCCACCGCCTAAAACTGAAAAAGAAATTCGGGGCTTCCTCGGGCGAATCCAATATATCAGCCGATTCATCGCACAACTCACTCCGGTCTGCGAACCCATATTCAAGCTGTTACGAAAGAACTCTCCAAAAGAATGGAATGACGACTGCCAAACGGCCTTCGATAAAATCAAAAGCTACTTGCTAAATCCTCCAGTGCTCGTGCCGCCTACTCCAGGTAGGCCGCTTCTGTTGTATATCTCTGTCGCAGCGGAAGCAATCGGATGCATCCTCGGCCAACACGACGATACGGGAAGAAAGGAGCAAGTGATCTACTATCTAAGCCGACGGTTTACAAGCTACGAAGCCAAATATTCCAGCCTAGAAAAGACATGCCTCGCCCTAGTTTGGGCAACACAACAGCTAAGGCAGTACATGATCGCTCACCCGATACTTCTGCTTGCCTGCATGGACCCGTTGAAGTACTTGTTCGAAAAACCGGCACTAACGGGCAGAATCGCAAAATGGCAATTACTGCTTTCTGAGTTTGACATCACATATGTCACCCAGAAGGAAATCAAGGGGCAAGCACTGGCCGATCACTTAGCAGCACACTCCCTGCCTAACTATCAACCCCTGAAAACCTTCTTCCCTGATGAAGACTTCCTCCAGATTGAGGAAGAAGAGGAAAGAAAGGCAGGAGAGTGGACACTTTTTTTCGACGGAGCTGCAAACTCGAAGGGGAATGGAGTAGGCGCCATACTCTACTCCCCCAAAGACGTCCCAATTCCTATATCAAGAAGACTAGTATTCCAGTGCACCAACAATGTAGCTGAATATGAGGCATGCATCGCCGGTTTTAAAAGAAGCCATCATCCTCAACGTAAAGAAGTTACAAGTCTTTGGAGATTCACAACTCATCATCAATCAGATAAATGACGATTGGAAGACCAAGGATGAGAAGCTGATTCCTTATCATGTCATCTAGAAAATTTGATCGAGGAGTTCGAGGAGATCACATTCTCTTACATGCCGCGGGTCAAGAATCAGTTTGTAGACGCTCTAGCTACTCTCGCTTCAATGCTGGAAATCCCAAAAGGAGTTGCTGAATGGGAACTCACTGTCGAACTCCAAGAGGAACCTGCATTTTGCTTGCAAATCGAAGAAATTGAGCCTGCCCCAAATGATCAGCCATGGTACACAGACATCAAAAAATACCTCGAACATCAGAAGTACCCGGAAGGAGCGGCTCTACTGATTGACGCACAATACAAAGACTAACAGCTCAGTTCGTGATCACTGGGGGTATCCTCTACAAGCATCCTTCAACCAAGTCCTTCTCCGCTGTGTAGACGAGACAGAGGCAGCCCAGATCATGTCGGAAATCCACGAAGGACTATGCGGCCCGCATATGAATGGACATATGATGGCAAAGAAGATCCTACGACTCGGTTACTACTGGCTCACAATGGAGACAGATTGCTGCAAGCACGTCAGGAGATACTTCAAGTGTCAGGAGCACGCAAACCAGATCCATGCGCCTGCTTTCGAACTCTACAACTTGACGGCACCATGACCCTTCTCTGTATGGGGACTCGACATCATAGGTAAGATCAGCCCTAAAGCTTCAAACGGGCATGAATACATCCTGGTGGCAGTAGACTACTTTACTAAATGGATAGAAGCAGCATCCTATACCACCGTCGCAGGATCTCATGTGGTCAGATTCATAAAGAACAACATCATTAGCCGATATGGAGTCCCTCAAGCCATTATCACTGATAACGGAACTCCATTCGTCAACAAAAGGATGGGCGATTTCCTCGACAAGTTTAAAATTCAATGCCATCGGTCAAGCCCCTATCGTCCTCAAATGAATGGTGGGGTAGAAGCCGCAAACAAGACTATCATCCGCATATTCGAAAAGATGGTGAAGACATATCGTGAGTGGGCAGAAATGCTTCCTTATGCACTCTGGGCTTATCGCATGTCTGCACGGTCTGCTACAGGCGCAACTCTATATGAGCTCGTTTACGGAATGGAAGCAGTACTACCAGTCGAAATTGAAATCCCCTCACTGCGGATACTACTGGAAAGTGAAGTCGAGGAAGGAGAGTGGCAATAAGCAAGGTATGATCAGCTGCATCTGGCAGATGAAAAGCGCATGCGGGCACTAAGCCACTCCCAATGCTATCAAAGAAGGATCGCTCGAGCTTACAACAAGAGAGTCCGGAAGAGAAGTTTCAAAGTCGGTGACATGGTCATGAAACGTATCCTGCCGCCGCATTTGCCAGATCCCAGAGGAAAATTTAAACCATTGTGGGACGGACCACTGATCATTCGAGAAGTACTCCCAGGAGGTGCTCTTCGGCTCACCAATTTGAAAGGTGAGGATCTTCCCGAGCCCATCAACGCCGACAATGTGAAAATCTATCACGGGTAACCCTACCTAACCTTATCAACAATTACAATCGAAAGGCTGCATCTCTCACCTCCTTACCAGAAATAAAACTGTATATATCCACCAATTACCCTTTGCAGAAACACTCATCATGTCCCCAACAAAAAAGAGAAGAAAGAAAGAAAAGAAAAAAGAAAGAGAAGAAAGAAACAAACAAAGAAAAAAAAAGAGAGAGAGAGAGGAAAAGACAAAAAGAAGACCCAGAAAGAAAATAAAGAAAGCCATCTCGCATCCCTAGTAATCTATCCTGTATCCCCAAATAATTTCAAGCAGCTACGATTGTGATTAGAGACAAGGACAGGCAGGTAGCCAATCGGCCGGCTATGAAGGAAGTTCCCCCATCACTCCTAGCACTCTAACAAAATAAAAAAAAAATAATAAAGGCATGCCTAAGTAAAATGGGCGAGTTGAAAATCTGAAAACGCAACTCGAGTAAAAACAGCAGGCATGTAGTGGACTTGGTGAAAACCTGAAAGGGCGCCAAGGATAAAAATAGCACAAGCTGCCAAGGGGCAAGGAAGATCAAAAACTCGGGACGTTGTGAAAATCCGAGAGGACATTACGGGCAAAAATGACGGGAAGAGCCAGACGTAGTGAAAACCTAAAAGGGCGCTACGGGTACAAATGGCAAGAAATAAAAAAAATAAAATAAAAGTGCAGGAATAGAAGAAGTCGAGGCAGCAAACGTCACAACGAGATACAAAGAAGGATCAACTTCAGATCAACACTCCATCAGATGCTATTCAAATCCAGGGGATGCAATCCTAGACACCATCTTAGGGAACCAAGACCCCAAGGAACACAGTCTAGAATACTGTACACAACATGGGCTGAGCCCAAAATTCTGATCCCAATCATCCAAAGTATAAATCTAAACGAACATTGGTAAATATGGCACGAACAAAATATTTCATTCTTTTAAACCATTTTGCAAGTACATTGCTTTTTCTTTTTATATTCCAGAAAAAATTCTCTGTGCATACAAAATAAGCAGTCAATCAACAGCAGAAATTGCAGGTAAGCTCCTACCTCTCATATGCCAACAATCTCTCTCTGAGCCTCTCTATCTCCATGCGCAGGTAGAAGATCTCATCCCTATCCAGACGATGTGCCACAAGCATGCTCTCATCATACCGCCGCCCTACGGCTAATCGGCGGGCCATGTCCTCACACGAGTGGCGGAGCGCAGCAATCTCACTAATCAGGTGGCCATGTGTGGCGAGCAGAAATGAAGGATCAATGAAGGGCCGCTCCTCAAAGGCCTCAAAAGAATCGATGACACAGGAGGAATATGAAGCAGTGTCACCCACCATATCCTGATCAGCGGCCTCATCTGCTAAATGCCAGCCTGGGACCTGATGATACAACGACTGCTCTGCAACCCATCGCTGGTGCACTGTCGCTATGGGACTCAAGTACTCCCAGGCCGTCCATCAAAAGTCCATCGTCTACCAGATCCAAGCCATCTAAAGCGTCAAGAGGAGGCCCGCCACCCATCCAAGTCCGATCCATAATCGTCCCTCCATCAATCAAAGCATCCACACCATCCATAGTCATCCCTCTATCAATCAAGCCATCCACACCACCCATAACCATCCTTCCATCAATCAAATCATCCACACCATCCATAGTCATCCCTCCATCAATCAAGCCATCCACACCACCTATGACCATCCCTCCATCAATCAAACCATCCACATCATCCATCGCTATCCTTCCGTCGGCCACCATCATCGAGCCATCCCCACCCTCTAAACCATCCATCCTCATCATCGCGACATCTGCGAATCCTGATGGCCCATCAAAACCATTCAACCTCATCAGTCCATCGGTGGGAAAAGGATCCAAGCCATAAATGACATTCACTTCTTCAAGAGGGCCCATCACTTCTCCATCTACCCCCATCAATCCACCCATAAATACCTCATCATTTATGGAGCTACCCACCTTTTCACCATTAATAAACACACCTAACTCATCATCATGATTGGCCATGATGAATCAGAAAAGGAGAAAGGAACAAGGGATGGATGAAGACAAAGAAGAAAGGACAAAATGGAGACAAAAGGGATGATCAGAGAACGGACGGACGAGAATATCGGAGGAAGAGACAAAGGGAATGAACAGAGAAGAACAGGGCTCGCTGGAAGAAAAGATGGACGAGGGCGGTAATCGGATTACCGCTAGCGGTACTCGGAGTACCGTTTCGGAACAGAGGTGTCATCACTGAATCACTGCAGCACCTGACAGAATATGCAGAACGGGCAAATGTCAATGGCGGTACTCCAACTACCGCCGGCGGTAGTCCGATTACCGCCGGCGGTGGTCCGACTACCGCCCCAGCCCAATTCAAAATGTAAGTCGGGTCAGATCCACTCCGGAAGGTAAGACCAAGTAATGTGCTCTTGCGTGCTCAATTGGACGATAAAGATAAAATGACCATGAGAAGACTGAAGGAGACAGTGCTGAAATTTTATATCAAATACGGAAGATTACACAGCTAGTGTCAAAAAAAAAAAAAAAAAAAAGCTCTCCAAAAATTCCAAAATTCCAAAAAATCCCAAAAAAATCTAAAATCCCAGAAAATCTCAAAAAATTCCAAAAAATCCCAAAATCTTCCAAAAAGTTTTCAAAAATTCCACAAAACCTCTGAATTTTTCAAAAATCTCAAAATCTTCAAAAAATATAAAAAAATACCAAGTAACTCTAAAATAAATCCCCAGTAAGTATAGACCCAAAAAGTTTCCTTCTTCTAAAAAAAATGTTAGCCCCATTGATTTATTAGTGGAGGCCATCTGACTTTTTTTACAAATAAAAAAATCATTAGCCCCATTAATTATTAGTGGAGGCCATCTGACTTTCAAATGAAAATCGTTAGCCCCGCCAACTCATTAGTGGAGGCAATGCGGCTGTTTACTTAACTTGCGAAAATAAAAACCGAACGACGACACCCACCCGCGAGATCGAACGGATATTTTTCAAAAAAATCTAAAAATAGTTTCAAATAAAATCCTCAAGGAGCCTAACTTCAAAGAGGATAGTTTTCAAAAGACGCACGCGTCGCGCAGTACACTGAGGAATCTTCTATATTCTCCAGTTGCGGTCAGTGCAAATAGTTAAATAAGACCCGATCTCTTTTGGTTTCCCCGAAGGATGATCGAGTCCGTACATGATATATGTACGATTGGCCAGATCTCTATAACTGGGCAGTCGTACAAATGCTAGTAAGATGAGTGGATCCATCTCTGGAAAGAATAATCAAACTCATAGTGAAGACGATCCATTGTAACCAAAGTGTCAGACTCAGCAGATTACATGGCAAACAGATTACTTGCACATACCTAGTCTGGAATGTTCGCAAAATTTGATCGAGTCAAGTCGGCGTAATGAGTTCCCCATAAGGCCGCACCAACGCGCAGGGTAGCTAAGCACTTTGACGATCAAATGGAACGAACATTCCTAGGGTGATTACATAGCAAAGGAACGACAGACCTAACAGTACGGGAATCCTTGTAAAGCCGCGACAAATGCGCAGAGGCCCTTACTTTTCAGACTTACCCTCCAATGCTGTAAACAATCCGATGTGAAAGGGTTGTGATTGGTTATCCGTAAAGCCGCGACGAATGCACAGGAGACAATCACAACGTTTTCCTCAACCCTCATGATATGTGCAAGTCATCTTTTTCCAAATAGTCGACTGACAATGATACAATGGTAAGTAATAGATTTGAATCGCTACCCTTCATTCTAACCAGAAGGGTGGGGTGTCCATTTGCTTTGACCTTTGGTTACTCGCAACCTCGGTCAAAGAGGACCATCTGTAGACACCCCACCCAGGCTAATATCTTGATTTTGTTAAGACAATCCGAGAACCATAATCATATCCCTAACCCTAACCTGAGCCATCATTCAATCCAGACCAGGTCCAAAACCGATCCATTTCTCGGGTCATTTTCGGGTAACAATTGAGCCAATTTCGAGCCATTTTGAGCCGAATATCCAAAGCGGACTTTGTTTCACTCTGAGAACTTAAAAAAGGACCCACTGGCTAAATTTTGAGGGAAACTGTACCGAAGCGGTAGTTTGACTACCGCCGGCAGTAGTCAAACTACCGCTTCCTCTCAAAAAATGTGCTCGGAGCCAGTCACACGAGTTTCGGACTCAGCCAGGTCCGGGCGGTATTCGGACTACCGCCGGCGGTACTCGGAGTACCGCTGCGTGCAGCCTGAGCAGGGACAGCTGTCCCAGCGTCCAAAGTCAACTCTTCCTGGAATTTACCCCTCCCATCTCCACTATTTACAGTTTTACCGGCCTCCATAGCTAATGGGAGCACGCCACGTGGCGCTTCTCTCCTCTCTACCAATCACCATGTGCCACATCAGCATTCACCCCCCTCTTCTCCTTTATTTACCAAAAAACTATTGGAAAGGGCTATAAATAGCCCTCTCCCCTTTCATTTTCAACACACACCAACAAAGAGAGGAAGAGAGGGAGAGAGTGTGAGAAGGAGAGTGAGAGAAAGAGAGAGAGAGGAGGAGAGTGAAGGAAGGGAAGGAGCTCCCAAGCCTTCAAGCCCAAATTTTTCAGCCACCTCCTAGCCTTCATCTCAACCCTTCCAACCTACAAGCCTAGTCCAAAATGATCATGGTTCAATCTACATCTTAGCCTATTCAAGAATTAAGCCAAAGACCATTTACATACAAGCATTCATCATGACATCTACTCCCTTCTCAACCCCTCTGCTTTTCTAGATCTCTAGTGGACGTATGCTCTGTGACTTGCCGTACATTGGATCCTGTCACATCAGAAATTTCTAGTGATCTAATCCACTTTTCTTATCTCTTCGCGTAAGCATCATTACATCTACCTTCTAGACACATTGTCGGACGTATGCTCTGTAGCCTGCCGAAATCTCGGATCTTGCTACATCAGAAATCCACGTGTGACTAGTCCTATCATGACCATAGCATTATCATCATCCCTTGAGATTATTTCACCACACTAAGTTGAGACCGTACATTTGTGCGAGCAGAGAGGGTGCCTAACACCTTCCCTCTTTGTAACCGAGGCCCCTTACCCGGAATCCCGGATCGCAGACCAGGAGTCAATCTAAGGTCGGAGAATCTTCGGATTTCTCCAACCTTACGTATTCCGTGGTTCTAGCCGACCGCGGGATTCTGAGATTATTCGGCTAGCGGCGACTCCAACAATCACAATCAGCTTAATCACCCCTACCATCATCACCGCAACACACTTTTACCAACCAACGTGGGCGCCGATCTTTCTGTGTCTACAGTGGGACCCACAGAATTTGGTGACGTTAACACACCACCTAAGTGGCTGTTCAATCATATACCGCCATGTCAGGTCACCACAGAGAGATGGACGGCTTAAATATCAACGGTCGACATTTGACGTGCATGTGTCTCTTACCCGATGAGTGGGCCAGCCTACATCATATGTTGGCACATGTAGTCAGGGAATTCTCGGATAAACATCGAAATCCTACGTCAGAAAGTGTCATGTTGGTGCATGTATGTTAGGCATTTGCTTTTAGAGTTTCAAACCAGAAATAGCAATCCAGTCTGAAAAGGTTAGATAACCATGCCTAAGAATCACATTCGTCACATAATTCTTATACCCGATATCTCTGATCATCAAATTAATAATGGTTGCAAATAAATCATTATACGGTACAGATTCAACGGGTGATAGTCCAATCAGTTAGATTTTCTAGCTATACTAAATAAAAAATTAAAAAACCCACTATTTGGACGGTTGAGATTGGCAATAATATATGTTACGAAACATCCTATGTTTGTCCGCCGCGATGGTTGGATTAGCATGATATTAAAAGCATGTGCTCCTGGTGGGTCAAGCATCGTATTTTCCATCCCACGTGTCACATGTATACGTGGAAAATGTGAGTTCCACGTGATGCTTATCTGCCGTTGAAATTATCCACTCACGGGATGTGGCTCAACAGTACATATGCGATTGTCCATTGGATTTGGCTTCATGCTCAGATAGATTTCCAAGGTTGGGTCCACATGCGTGGAAAACTTGTAGGGCTGAACGTGATCATTTCTCTTTGTAGAAATAGTTACTGGTAGAGCAGTTGACTGGTGGCCCACATAAAAGATGGTCTATTAGTAGGAATTGTTCATCATGTGGTTGCTATTCGATCGGGTGGATGATGAAGAAATTTAATATATAATCCAAGGAACCCACGGTGCAAAAATATATACCTTGGATGGATATTTTGCCATTTTAAAGGTGGATCTCATTTCTCTTGCTTACAATTCAATCCAACAAGGTTACACGTGTGATGAAGGCTTATATTTAAAATTTCCATATATGTATTTAGAATGCACAAATATAACAAAGTCTACACGGCTCAATGCCTGATTGAATCACTAGTGGCTTACATTGAGTCTGACTTATTAGCAATGGGACACATGATTTAATTATTCTCTCAACCATTGGCTATATTCGAAGATTAGGTAATTTTTGAAAAAGCGTAATTTTGAAAAAGCTATAGGTTAATCCTTCTTAATAGATTCTTTTACCTTGTGTGCAATGGACTTGAAGAATTGTCTTGAGTCCATCAACTTAAGAATTCGTTCTTTCACTAATATTCATCAATATAACTTTTAAAAGAATGAGGAAGAATATATATATATATATATATAATATATATATATATATATATATATATATATCAAAATGACTTAACAATGCCAATTTTATTAATTGAATAAGTGACCTATTGCAATCGATAAAATATTGAGAATAATATAGAGAAATAAACAATCAAGAGATAAATATTTAATTCGATTATCTGAATAAATGATCAAGGCAAATGGCTAGCAAGATGTGACCGGATAAGTGTGATCGCTTAAGTCAGGACTTAGTTGATCGAGATCTACCAAATTGAAGTTATGGACATTTAATATAATCTTATGATACTGTAGTGCTAGACGCTAAGCAGTAGAGGTCTATGCTAAAGCTAGGCTAAGATAAAATATAATAAATGACAAGGTGAATTGAAAAGTAAATATATTTGTTTGGCATAGGGGCCTTGAACTCTTTTTCGTGTGCTCCTTTTATAGCTTGTCAATGAGACAAAACTTTTGTTGGATTTTCTGACCGATCATATATCCTCCGTATTTATAGTGCGTATTCCAAATAAGGACTCCAAATAGATCCGAAACTGTTGACTCCTCGGATCTTCTTCTCATGATTGATCCCTTTATGAAAAATTTTCATGGCTCAATAATTGGATTCAAGATCAATCTAAGGAAACTCTAGGGTTGATCCTGGACCTAAAAATCGATTATAAACATGCATCTACATGACCCAATCAAACCTCCTCCTGCATTTATCCTTAAATCTCGTTTCTTAATGGTTAGGAGTGCTGGAAAGGATAGATGGATATGATCTACCATATCCTAATCTCTCAATCTCTTGATCACAATCAAAGCAACATGGCAGGATTAGATCCTCAAGTTCTCCCATTCTTTTTATTACATTCAATATGCGGCTAGGGACCAGACCTGGCCGACTTTTGTTCTCCTGATTTGGATCCGAACCATAACTAGATTTGCTTAGATAAGAGTCCGACCTTCAAATATTTAGAATTTTCTCAACGGTCAACACTCTCCAAACGTATTTGAAAAAATCTTTTATTTTGAAAGAACTATGAGAAACAGGCTCACGAGTGTATCATAATTAGATATGTGATAAGATACATTCTCTTAGTAAACCTTTTATAAACTTGCTATATATGTAGCCGCATTAATTAGCATGTTAATGGTGGCCGCATGGCCTCCATCAATTTAATCTTCCAAAGGCACGTGTAAGGGTATGTGCCTCTGTATTAGTAACGGAATGTGTAAGGTCAAATGAATATAACGGCCGCCTGATGCAATTCGCTCCCATGAATGCATTGACATCAAATGCAAAGGAAAACACCGAAAGTTGTTATCAATATCAAAAGACCCGACTTGGGGGCATAGTTGACTGATAATTTTAATATTTTAAAATGATGAATAAGGAGGCCTCTTATGTGGGGTATACGTGTTTGACTTCCCACACCATCTGAAGAATTTAGTACAAGTGGACGGATCATATCATCCTATTGTCATGATTCATGATGAAGGTGTACCTTTTGTCCGACCTTGGGATTGGCAGCGAGAGCACAAAAACCCTATTTAAGTAATGCCATGTAATAATCTTATTTCATTGGAGTTAAATAGATTATATCAAGAAAACATTGCCAACAAAAGAAATTCTAAGAACCTATATATGTGAATAACATGCGTGAATTGATCCATAGTTAATAAAATAACATATGTTAGTGCCGTTTGTTGAATGGAATTTTGGTCAATGAGGTTGTTGTGCAACCGCACTATTTGAATGGCAGACGCGTCTGTTGGTTTGAAAATGAAAGATGGTGGTGAACTATCAAAAGGAATCTATGCACTCTTGGCACAAATTTTAAAAACATCCAACTCTTTCACCTTCCACATGTGTCACATGTACAATGGATCCACCTTCCTGATGTGTGAGGTTAGGTGGTCCAATAATCCAAACCATGGGCCCAAAAGGCCTCCAAGCCTCCAAAATTAACCAAATCAAAATGTGCTAATTGATGGGATTTTTTCCCCGTCTTCGACCGGTCCTGAGCCCCGCTCGACCGGTCGTGGGAGGTGCTCAACTGGTCGTAGTTCGAGCCCTGGCATGACTCAAAGTCCAGCGAGTTCGTGCTGTTTTTTTTCTCAAAGACTAAGACCAGTCCTAGAATTTCCAGGACCAGTCGAAGGTGGGCTTCGACCGGTCGTGGACAGGCTTCGACTAGTCGAAGGTTACACAGTTTGTTCCGCGATTTTACGCGAAACTGTGGATTTGAGTCCTTTCGCAACCGGGATGTGAAAGGGAAGTTTCCTAAACTATAAAAGGGGTTGCCTAGGGTTTTCTAGGTATTACAAGAGATAGCAAGAGGGTTTCCTAAAACTTTACAAGGGATTTGCTAAAGGGTTTAGGCTATCAAAAGGTGCGAGAGAGTGAGTGAGAGAGAGAGGAAGCTCATAGAAGGGAGGTTCTGCTCGTGGAGGAGGTTATCTACTGTGCAATCTATATCTCAGCGCTTCTATGTCCTCGTAATCGGTTTAAATCTCTCCGTTTTCTCTATTTCTCTCATTGTTTATCCACTCCTGCGTAAGTGAAGAAGGTTGTGACGTTATACTTCATAGTGGATTGTTGATCTGGACGAGGTCCCGTGGTTTTTACCTCTTTAAGGATTTTTCACATAAAAATCTCTTGTGTAGTGTGTGATTGATGTATTGATTGTTTTCATTGCTTTATTATCCATAATTCTGGTTTGTTCTGGAGGGCTAGATCCTAAGGTTTTGTGCAAGGCCCCCAACAAAGTGGTATCAAAGCTAAGTTCATTGAACAGGTAGGATCGGTTTGGAATTATGGAAGGTGACTCATTAAGGATGATCAGCCTCAATGGTTCTAACTGGATCATATGGAAGGCTAAGATGGAGGACTTGTTTTATTGCAAGGACCTATATTCTCCAATTTTAGGCATATCAGTAAAAACCAAGGATATGACTGGTGATGATTTGAAGAAGATGGACCGAAAGATGGTGGGGTTTATTAGACAATGGTTGGATGATTCTGTGTTCCACCATGTGTCTACGGAAACCTCAGCCGCTAGCCTATGGCTGAAATTACAAGGGCTGTATGAGAGGAAGACAGCCGGTAATAAGATTTTTCTGATAAGACGACTTGTGAATCTCAAATTCAAGGATGGTGGTTCTGTGGCTGAGCACATGAATGAGGTCAGCAATATAGTGAACCAACTCACCTCTATGAAGATGGTCCTGGATGATGAACTGCAGGCTTTACTATTGCTTAGTTCATTGCCTGACAGTTGGGAGACATTAGTAGTGTCTCTAAGTAACTCCGCGCCAGATAGAAAGATATCCATGGAACAGGTGACTAGCTGTCTCTTCAATGAAGAGATAAGGAGGAAGTCTCAAGGGTCTAGTCAGCAAGAGGCCCTTGTGACACAGGATCGGGGAAGAGGAAAGAACAGGAAGGGCGGGAAGGCCCGAGATAAATCAAGAGGCAAGTCGAGTAACAGGAAAGATGTTGATTGCTGGAATTGTGGCAAGAAGGGCCACTACAAGCATAAATGTCGTCGTAACAAAAACGACAAGAAAGGAAAAGGGAACGAAGATGAATCAGATTCCACTGCGGTCGCTTCAGATGGCGACATGGTAGTTATTCTTTTAGTAGATCATGATGTATGTCTCACGGCTACGAGTCAGGATACTGATTAGGTGATAGACTCAGGAGCTTCTTTTTATGCGACTCCACACAAGGACTCCTTTACAAGCTACAAGTCAGGTGACTATGGGACTGTGAAGATGAGAAATTCTGGCGTATCAAAAATCGTGGGAGTCGGTGATATTTGTGTGAAAACTGATGTGGGCTGCACATTGGTTCTCAGGGATGTGAGGCATATCCTAGACCTTTGCCTCAACTTGATGTCGACGGGAAGGTTGGATGATGATGGCTATAAAATTTGGTTTGCTGGTGGGCGATGGTAGCTCATCAGGGTTCGTTGATTGTGGCCAGAGGGAAGAAGTGTTGCACCCTGTACAAGGCAAGTGTTAGTATGTGCAAGGGTGGGTTGAACGCAGCGAAAGATTCAGCTATTGACATGTGGCACAAGCGTCTGGGTCACATGAGTGAAAAAGGGCTTCAGCTACTAGCGAGGAAGCGGCTCCTTCCAGACGTGATAGGTACACCTCTCAAAACCTGTCTTGATTGTTTATCAGGGAAACAGCATAGAGTTTCATTTGTTAAAACTGTTTCTCATGTTAATAAAGTGCATGCATTAGATTTGGTTTATTCTGATGTTTGTGGTCCTATGAGGACAAAAACCTTGGGTGGGGCATTGTATTTTATCACTTTTATAGATGATGCATCTAGGAGGGTTTGGGTTTATGCTTTGAAATCCAAGGACAAGGTCTTTGGTGTGTTTAAATTGTTTCATGCTATGGTCGAGAGAGAGAGACAGGTAGATCATTGAAGTGCATCCGCACTAACAATGGTGGTGAATACATTAGCGACTTTCACGAGTACTGCAAGTCCCTGGGTATACAGCATGAACAGACGGTTCCCAAGACCCCCCAGCATAATGGTGTAGCTGAGCGAATGAATCGCACCATTGTTGAGAGAATCAGATGCATGTTATCCCATGCGAAATTGCCCAAGACGTTCTGGGGAGAAGCAATGCACACGGCGGTGTATTGATAAATAGGTCTCCATTAGCCCCATTAAATGGAGTACCTGAGAAGGTGTGGACTGGACAGGATCCATCGTACAGTCATCTCAGGGTGTTTGGATGTAGGACCTCCATTCACGTACCAAAGGATGATAGGTCCAAGCTCGATATGAAGATCAGGCAGTGTGTGTTCTTGGGGTACGGTAATGAAAAGTTCGGTTACAGGTTGTGAGATCCGACCGAGAGGAAGCTCGTCAGGAGCAGAGATGTAGTTTTCTTTGAAGATCAGTGTATAGAAGACATTGATAAACCAGAGAAGAACCAGCCTAGTTCAGGTGACCTAGAGGACATGGATCCGGTTACTCCTCGTGTGGTGCCTGATGACGGGGGAGTACAGTAAGGTGCAGAGGATGAGGGAGTTCCTTCAGAAGATGGACCAGGGGAGTAGCCCCCACTTGATCCACCTGTTGAGCCACAGGTGAGGAGCTCATCTAGGGACAGATAGCCGTCCAAGAGGTACTCGCCGCATGAGTACATTATGCTAACTGATGGGGGAGAGCCAGAAGATTATTTTGAGGCCCTAGCCGACGAACATAAGGGGGAGTGGTTGAAAGCTATGCAAGAGGAGATGGAATCCTTGCATAAGAACCATACTTATGATATGGTGAAATTGCCTAAGGGCAAGAAAGCTTTGAGCAACAAGTGGGTGTTTAGAAAGAAAATTGAGCAGAAGAATTCACAGACGAGGTTCAAGGCCAGACTTGTGGTGAAAGGGTTTGGTCAGAGGAAAGGCATAGACTTCGAGGAGATATTCTCACCTGTAGTGAAGATGACATCCATACGGGTGTTGCTTGGGTTAGCGGCTAGCATGGATCTGGAGATAGAGCAGTTAAATGTTAAAACTCTCTTTCTCCATGGTGACCTGGAAGAAGAGATCTACATGCACCAACCAGAGGGGTTCAAAGTCAAGGGCAAGGAGCATATGGTGTGTAGGCTGAGGAAGAGCTTGTATGGGCTGAAACAAGCTCCACGGCAATGATAAAAGAAGTTCGACTCGTTCATGTTAAAACATGGGTATGACAGAACGGAGTTGGACCACTGTGTGTTCACGCGCAAGTTCTCATATGGTGATTTCTTAGTTCTGCTCTTATATGTTGATGACATGCTCATCATGGGAAAAGACATCAAGAAGATCGACAGGCTGAAACAGGAGTTGGGCAAGTCTTTTACAATGAAAGACTTGGGCCCGGCTAGACAGATCCTAAGAATGGAGAAACCCGTGACAGAAGCAGCAGGAAGCTCTGGCTATCACAAGAACGGTATATTGAGAAAGTCCTAAAGCGGTTCAATATGAATGCAGCGAAGCCGGTCGGTACTCCACTAGATGGTCACTTCAGATTGAGTGACAGACAGTGTCCCAAGACGAAGGCAGAGGTGGAAGAGATGCAGAAGATACCCTATGCGTCAGCGGTAGGAAGTTTGATATATGCTATGGTGTGTACACGCCCAGACATAGCATATGCGGTTGGTGTTGTCAGCCGGTATCTTGCCAATCCTGGCAAAGAGCATTGGGCAGTGGTAAAGTGGATACTGCGGTATCTAAGAGGCTCATCCAGGTTGAGCCTATGCTATAGTGACGGTAAACCTATGTTAGAGGGCTACACAGATGCAGATATGGCAGGCGACATAGACTCCAAGAAGTCTACATCAGGGTTCATGTTCACGTTTGCAGAGGGAGCGGTTTCTTGGCAGAGCAAGCTACAGAAGGTCGTAGCATTGTCGACGACAGAGGCCGAGTACATTACAGTTATAGAAGCATGTAAAGAGATGATTTGGATGAAGAGGTTCCTACAGGAACTTAGCCTGAAGCAAGAGGAGCACGTGGTCTATTGCGATAGTCAAAGTGCTATACACTTGAGCAAGAATCCAAGTCAGCATTCCAAGTCGAAGCACATAGAGATTCGGTATCACTAGATTAGGGATACTTTGGAACAAAAGGTGTTGCAGCTTGAGAAGGTCCACACGGACAATAATGGGTCAGACCTGATGACCAAGGCTTTGCTTAAGGGCAAATTTGAGGTTTGTAGAAACCTGGCTGGCTTGAAGAAGGTGGATCCCTCCTGGGTCAAAAAGGGGGAGATTTGATGGAATTTTTTTCCCCGTCTTCGGCCGGTCCTGAGCCCCGCTCGACCGGTCGTAGGAGGCACTCAACCGGTCGTAGGTTCGAGCCCTGACACGACTCAAAGTCCTGCGAGTTCGTGCTATTTTTTTCTCGGAGACTAAGACCAGTCCTGGAATTTCCAGAACCAGTCGAAGGTGGGCTTCGACCGGTAGTAGACAGGCTTCGACTAGTCGAAGGTTACGCAGTTTGTTCCGCGATTTTATGCGAAACTGCGGATTTAAGTCCTTTTGCAACCGAGATGCGAAAAGGAAGTTTCCTAAACTATAAAAGGGGTTGCCTAGGGTTTTCTAGGTATCACAAGAGATAGCAAGAGGGTTTCCTAAAACTTTACAAGGGATTTGCTAAAGGGTTTAGGGCTATCAAAAGGTGAGAGAGAGAGAGAGAGGAAGAGAGAGGAAGCTCATAGAAGGGAGGTTCTGCTCGTGGAGAGGAAGCTCATAGAAGGGAGGTTCTGCTCGTGGAGGTTATCTACTGTGCAATCTATATCTCAGCGCTTCTATGTCCTCGTAATCGGTTAGATCTCTTCGTTTTCTATATCTCTCATTGTTTATCCACTCGTACGTGAGTGAAGAAGGTTGTAACGTTTTACTTCATAGTGGATTGTTGATCTGGACGAGGTCCCGTTGTTTTTACCTCTTTGAGGGTTTTCCACGTAAAAATCTCTTGTGTAGTGTGTGCTTGATACATTGATTGCTTGCATTGCTTTATTATCCATAATTCTGGTTTGTTCTGGAGGGCTAGATCCTAAGGTTTTGTGCAAGGTCCCCAAACA
Source organism: Magnolia officinalis (assembly GCA_021015155.1). Classification (NCBI taxonomy): domain Eukaryota; kingdom Viridiplantae; phylum Streptophyta; class Magnoliopsida; order Magnoliales; family Magnoliaceae; genus Magnolia; species Magnolia officinalis. The sequence goes on along the minus strand of JAJHSJ010002232.1, from coordinate 6,983 downwards.
CTAATTAAGATTGTATAGATGGCAGGATATGTTAGGATTAGGAAGGAGACATTGAATCATATACTATATGGAGATTGCAACTATTAAGCCACTCATGCCTCACAAACTTGTGGCCTAACTTATAGGTAGAGTTTTATCACCAGTGTGAGATCAACTTCATGTCAGAGCTCAATTGAACAGACAGGCAACATATGAATTGCCTGCAACGGTACTTCTGATGTGGTCCAATGAAAACATTTTATGTGTGCTATTAGATGTGGGCCCCACATGAGTAATATTTAGATGTGCTCCCTGCTAGTATTATTATTATTTTTTTTTCATTTTTTTCATTATAAGAGATCATCATCTAATAAGTACACGTAATACTTTTTAAGTAAATTATGTTAGCTTACAGCTTTGGTTGCAAGCAGTTGATATCTATGACCAGCATAGCCATGTGACTTTTGATTGTTCATCTTACTCCATGCACATGCCCAACATTGCTTTAGTCTTTTCAGTCTTCAGCTCATGGAGAAAACTGCAGAGGTGTCCCACCCACTAGAGATCTCACAGCCATAACATGACTTAGAAGCAATTTTGTCCAGAAACAAAGTTTGGAACTGATCATGTTAATGATGCCGCATATCTACATTAACTAAATTAGTTAAAAGGGGGCAGATAGGACTAGAGCTGTACACGAGTAGAGTATACTCGTTAACTCGCTCGACTCGACTCAGAAATACTCGACTCGACTCGGCTCGAAATGAGTTCGAGCCGAGCATGAGCTGATTTTTGGTGCTCGAATTGAGTTCGAGCCGAGCACGAGCTCGACCCTGCTCGACTCGGCTCAACTCGAATAGTACTCAAAATTGACTCGACTCAGTACTCGACCAGGGGTATATATACTCCTTCCTTCCACGAAATTCCCTTATCCCATCCATCTCAAAACCATTCTAAAACCCCTATTTCTTTCCAGAAGAAAAATCAAATCCATTGGATTCTACAAACAATCCAGAAGCTTTAGAAAGACAAAACCTCTGATAGATATTTCTTTTTTCTAGCTTCCTCTTTTAAGGCCTTCTCTTTATAGATGCTTTCCATAATCATTGAAGTCTTGAATTTCAGTTTCATTTGGATTCCATCTCTCCATCAGAAATAACTGTCCGGATCGTGTTAAAGAAGAATCCATAGATCTGGAGATGATTTGGCTTTTCTGGTTCTTAGGCTTCCAATGCTGAGATTTTCAGAGCTTTGTTTTTTTATTCTTCTATTTTAGGATGGATGGATCGTAGGGTTCAAAAACTCATACTCGAAACATGCTAGAAGACTTGAACTCAACTCGACTCGAAAACTCTGCTCGAACTCAGCTTGAACTCGGACGAGCCAAGCACGAGCTGGGCATTCGAGCTCGAAAGCCGAGCTGAGCCGAGTATGAGCTGGGTGTTTGGCAGTGCAAGCCGAGCACGAGATGGCCAATACTTAGCTCGGCTCGACTCGTGTATAGCTCTAGATAGGACCTTCTGGATGGATGGTCGAGGACGGTCCTAAAACGGATTTCCTAGTGTGACTTGGGTGGTGTGTTGACGTGGCAAAGTTACGTATGCCTTTTATGAGGAAACGGATTGGCTACTCCCAGACGCGGATTGCGTCCTACCCCCGCCCGGACGGTAATCCGTCTGGGCGGGGCTCTATGGGGCCCACCGTGATGTAAGTGTTTTATCCAAGCCGTTAATTACTTTTCTTAGATCATTTTAAGGTATGAGCCAAACACTAATTAAGGTAAAGGGCTTAATTGGACCACAATGTGGGGATTTAATGTCCACAATTAAAAACTTCTTGGGAGCTGGAGAAGTTTCAGATCAAGCTAATATTTGTTTTTTCACTTCATCCACGTCTACATGACCTTATTAATAGGTTGGATGATAAAAAAACATCACGGTGGCCCTTAGCAAGATTTCAACGGTGGTTGTCATTATCACTGCAGCTTCCTCCAGTGTGGTCCACTGGAGCTGTGGACCTGTTTCAATTTTATGGATGTAATTAAAATGATATGAGAAAAGCGATTAACAGCTTGGATAAAACAATTACATCATGGTGGGCCCCACAGAGCCCTGCCTGGACGGATTACCGTCCGGGCGGGGGTAGGACGCAATCCGTGTCCGACTACTCCCCCTGCCACCAGCCAATGGCTGGTGGTCGGTGCTCTGTGGGCCCCACCATGATGTATGTGTTTCATCCATGCCATCCATCTATTTTTCTAGATCATTTTATGGTATTAAACCAAAAATGAGGTATATCCCAAGCTCAAGTGGACCACATTACAAGAAACAGTGTTGAATGACCTTCGACCATTAAAAACTTTTTGGGGGCCATAAAAGTTTTGGATCAAGCTGATCTTTGTTTTTTCCCTTCATCTGGGTCTGTATGACCTAATCAACAGATTGGATGTCAAATAAGCAGTACATTGGGCCTTGGGATGATTTATATGGTGGATATCCAATCACTATTTTTTTTCCTGTGGTGTGGTCCACCTGAGATTTCTATCCCTATAATTTTTGGATAAAGCCTTAAAATTATCTTTAATAATGGATGAACGAAATGGATGAAACACATACATCATGGTGGGGCCCACAGAGCACCGACCACCACCCACCATGGGGGGGTGGGGCGGGTGGCAGGGGGAGTAGCCAATTTGTTTCCTTTTATGATGTATGTGTTATAATCCACACCATCATCCATTTTACCGTATTATTTAAGGCATGAGCAAAAAAAAAAACTATATAGTTTTAAACCTCAAGTGGACTACACCCTTATAGGATCGAAAACTTGGGAACCCAATAAGTTTTGACTAAAGTTGATATTTGTGATTGTTCTTCATCCAAGTCTGTGTAACCTTACAAATAGGCTAGATTGCAAATAAAAAACATGTTGAACCTTAGGAAAGTTTCAATGATGGGAGTCATTCTCCTCACTATGTGGTGTAGTGTATTTGAGGTTGGATTTGTTTATTTTTAGACTCATGCCTTAAAATGATCTTGAAAAGTGGATGAACAGTGTAGATATTGTTGGGGATTGAGCTGCGGAATCACATAGAGATGGATTTAGGATTGCGATCCAAGAGCATCAAACAAACACAAGAAAATACAAAGATTTAACGTGGAAAACCCTTTCGGGAAAAAACCACGACACAAAGCGACAAATCTTCACTATGAAAGTAAAAATTACAAAGAGGAAGGACTTATTAGACTTGAGCTGTAACATCCCGAATTTCCACGGTCAGAGTTTATATTCATGCCAGAGAAAATTGGGTGTTTATAATGTATAAACTTGAATGCTTTAAAAATCGTACTACATTTTTTTTTCTTCACTTGGATCACATCCAGATATATTTCTAAAGGTAACATTCACAAGAATGAAATCAACTATCATTATTATTAAAAGAATTCAATAAAACATCGAGTGTCCTCTCAATGGGAGTTTATTACGATATCAGAGTTCGCAGTGAAAGTGTAAAACTAAATCATAAATTGTCTTCTTAATCTTTCAACATATCCTCCTTTAGGGCGATTGATCACTAGGTCTTCAATCTGTACGTCACCTGCATAATCTGTACGGTTGGGAGAGGGTCAATACCCTACTCATAGTGATGATTATTCTTTAAGATTAATGGTAATTCAAGATATTCATAAAATAATATAAAGGTTCTGATACATCAAGGACTCCACACTACAAGAGGTATCAATGCATAAGTAATCTAAATGAGATACATGCCTAGCAAAGTATATGCGGTATATCATACATAGCGATCGCCATAATGTACAATATGATTATGGTTATCCGACTCACCCCGCATCCCATACTACGGAGATTCGCCGGCGTGTCCCACGCTTAACATAGTTTTACACGGTTATCCCAAGACGACCACAACATTACAGAGAACCTCATTCATGAGACATAAAAGGATGGAAACTAAAGAATTCATGTTAAGAGTATTCCAGTCTTCGTCATTCATAGTCAATTTTCGCTCCTCAAGAGCCTGAACTTCTCCTTGCTTGGTTAATAGACTAATCATCTTGATATTCCATAACTCAAAATTATTTTTGCCTGAGTTCTTCTCAATATCAAACTTGACGTTTTTCATTGATACTAATCTTGCAGATCCAGATCTGTGCCTCAACAATTGCTCCAATACTACTTATTGGGGATTGGGCTGTGGAATCACATAGAGATAGATCTAGGATAACAATCCGAGAGCACCAAACAAATACAAGAGAACACAAAGATTTTATGTGGAAAACTCTTTCAGAAAAAAACCACAGTACAAAGCGACAAATCTTACTATGAAAGCATAAATTAAAAAGAGGAAGGAATTACCAGACTTAAGCAATCCACAAATCTCTCCCTTGCTCCACCCTTTTAGAAACTCTAGAATCCTTTTAAAAAGCCCTACAATCCCTTAGAATAATACCTCTCAATCTCGTTTATAAGGCCAGCACGGATGTTAGATTGGATGGACCCTATACATTACAATCCCTTGAAATGTGCTGATTAAAAAGAAAGAAAGAAAAAGAAACTACTCATCCTTCAGTCGGCCCCTCGGACGTTAGATTGGATGGACCCTATACACAATTTGGATGATAACAATGGCTAGATTTTCATCTCAACTACTCTGCCATGGGAAATACTGAATTAAGCAAAATCATTGCAGGCATCAGTGTGGGACCCATGTGCGTAGGGAATTTAAAATCTACATAAATCCTGCATAGGACTAAAATTTTTATATATATAATATAATATAATATTAAAACCTGAATGTTAGGTGTGGATGGTGTATATGGATGAATGACATAGATAATTGCAGGCATCAGTGTGGGACCCATGTGCGTAGTGGAATTTAAAATCTACATAAATCCTGCATGGGACTAAACCTAATTTCATAGGACTAAATACAATTTCATCCCACCTAATCTAACCTTTTTCATCCTATGCTGATGAAATTGATATCCCACCTAATCCCATCTAAACATCGCACCAACGTCCTGAGTAGTCCACCTAAGCTTTGAGTACCCACCAACGAAGGTATTAGGTATCTCATCCAAATAAAATCATCCGTCCATGTCATTTAGTGGTCACGTGTAAATTGGTCAAAAATTCGGGCAAGCCAATTTGGATGGGGTCCACCCTGGTCAAAAATTCTGGAATACGAGATACGACTTGGAGTCGCACGCAACTGCCGATAAAAGATCACGGGTCGCCGAGATTCGACAGGGGAGGACCGCAGAAGCCTACGGAATGGTACGGGCTAGGATACGAGTCTTATATGCTACATCGCCCGGGATGCCGGAAAGTCGACGTCCGCCATCATCACTAACGACGACGGTGGGTTTGACATCACTTGAAGGCTATTGGGCCCACTGTCGTCGCCGGAGGGGGTCCCTCATGTGAATTAATATTAAAGTAGTTTCCACATTGAGGTTTTCTATCGATTGATTCGAGACATCGCTGATAAAAAAGGGAAAGAAAGGAGGAGGGGGCAAGGGTTTTGATCTCACCGGGAAAGAAAACGGGCTTCCGAACCCGATGATTACAGTCGCCAAAAATCGCCTCTCGACGCGAGGGAAGACGACTAGATGTAAATGGCAAAATGCAAATGAAGGGCGATGAAGGGTTAGGCATTCCCTTATATAGGGAAGCCATGTGGCGTCGTTTGAGTACGCCCATCAATGTTGGGCTGTACAGACGCCCTTTCGACTACCCCAGCTGACACGTGGTGTGACCCCATGCGTTACTTGACCCTAATATCGAGTAATGAGCCACGTGTGGCGACCTCATTCGCTTGTCACCGAAACGGCAGCCTGACGCCCCACGTGACCTCGAACTACAAAACGACATGCCATGCTTAATGACTGACTTACCTCGAGCACCGTGCTAGCTCCCATACCTGGCATTTATGACTCCACAACTTGACCCAATCCCGATCTAAACTGCTTTAGGCTTACTTTCCAAGCCACTACAGGTCGGCTTGAAAAGTAAGGGGGGCTTACTGTTGGGTGAAAAATAGTTAAGTTGCTAAGTCAACTTATGGAATGGACTAACTCTATTAACTAGCACGGGCCCTTTGAGCTTCGGGCCCTAAGGGGCGTCTACATTCGAAAACAGGCCGACCTCCCAGGAGGTCAATATGACTGTAAGGACACTCAAAGAAGAAACAACTGTAAGTCCACTTAAATGGCCAATTGCTGACCTAACCTATAGGTCAGTCATAGCTTGGTTAGGTCGACCATAGATCGGTTGAAGCTCAACCAGAGCTCGATCATAGCTTGAACAGAGCCGATTATAGATCGAGGGTGACCTCTGAGAGAAGGCAAATGTTGACTCCATGTAAAGCTCAGCAAACGATCTATCCCCGGACCAATAGTCCAAAGATCTTTCCGACAGCCCGAAGATCTCTCCCAAGATCTTCGGAGGATCGAATCAGATCTCAAGAACCTCGGGATCGCGATAATCCCACAAAGATCTCAATCCTAAACAGATTCGTCTCCAACGTATTAAGAAAGACTCCTTACGCCACCGTCTTCCTTCCCCTATAAATACAGGTATCGCCACCCAATGTAAGGTATGCACATTCATACCCTAATACTCGACTCGTGACTCTTTTATAAAGAGATCTTACCCTACAAAAGACCACGAAGTCCTGACTTAGGCATCGGAGAGTCCTCTGAATAAGTTAGGGTTTCCTTTGTCTCTCGTTTCCACTTGTGCAGGTATAGTAGGGCTCAACCAGGGAGAGTTCGCAGAAAAACTGCATCAACATGACTTTTTACTGTGACTTTTGATTATTCATCTTTTCGGTCTGCAGCTCATGGAGAAAAACTGCAAATGTGGCCCACCCACTAGAGATCTCACAGCCATAACATGGCTTAGAAGCAATTTTATCCATAAACAAAGTTTGGAGCTGACCATGTTAATGGTGCCGCATATCTACATTAACTAAATTAGTTAAA